>CAUYUJ010001181.1:609582-638953 GCA_963575745.1 Prorocentrum cordatum
GCGGCTCCACCTCTTCCTCCTTTTTCGCGGGACGGGCCTTGAACAGTGTCTTTCAAGTTGTACGTTATGAAAAAATGCTTTCCTAGGTATGCACTCATCCGTCAGACTTTCTCTTGCGGACGCCCCGCAGCAAGAGTTTAAAGCACGCCTCCGTACACAAGGCAGGAGGCACCGAGCCAGCCGAAATGTTTGGGCCAGGCACACACTCGAAACGTTTAGCTGCAGGGAAACGTTTAACCACAACAGCGATGGTAAGGCCTTGGGTTGCGCACAGGCAGTCCTCCCCCCTTGGTGGTCTCGGCTGGCCTCAACAGGT
Organism: Prorocentrum cordatum; assembly: GCA_963575745.1. Lineage (NCBI taxonomy): Eukaryota > Dinophyceae > Prorocentrales > Prorocentraceae > Prorocentrum > Prorocentrum cordatum. The sequence goes on from CAUYUJ010001181.1 coordinate 609,899, forward strand.
CCCCGAGTAGTCCCAGCTGGCCTCAAACAGGCTCCCCGAGCAGTCCTGGGTGGTCTTAACACCTCAACCCTGGGTGGCTGTTGAGGCCAGCCAGGACTACCTGGGGTGGGTCTGTGCGCAACCCGAAGCCTTACCAAACAGCGACCGAACTAGAAAGAACCAAATTCTTGACGCTTCGACGCCACCGGGTTTGGGAGTATCGGTTCTAGCTCTCCTTCTGAGTGGCTGCCCGCTCGCTCGCTTCGCTTGCCTTTCTTCTCCTGCTGCCTAGTCGCGATCTGACTAGTGTTCGGACGGCTTTCGACCCGCCTCGCGAGCCTGTTGACCAAAAAGTATCCCCACCAGCTTGTCTGCCCGACTTTGTGACGCCGCGTGGGTGTCCGCTCGCAGTCGCGATCAACAAGTATCCCCACCAGCCCATCCAGGAACGATCGGATGCTTTCTTGATGCCTCTTGAAGGCTATCTTAAGCCATGCTCGGCTAGAATCTGTCAGAGGCTAACTTGAGCCATGCTCAGCTATCCTGGGCTATTTCGAGGCTGCCTTCAGGCCTCTTGGGATCTGCCGGAGGCTATCTTGAGCCATGCTCGACCTCCTAGGACCATCTTGGGGGTAGAAGGAGGAGGAAATAGAGAGGAGGAGGAGGGTGAAGACGAGGAGGGGGAATGCGGCACGAGGAAGATGATGATGATGATGAGGAGGAGGAGGAGGAGGAGGAGGAGGAGGAGGACGGAGGAGGCAGGAAATGAGAGGGGAAGGAACGGACGATGACATGAAGGGGAGGAGTCGGGCTTTGAAGATACGAGGTTGTGAGAGGTTCTTGAAGGATGAGTGAGGCCATCTGAGGGGCTCTCTTTGGGTCCCCGTGGGGTCTCTTGGGGCCCTCTTGGGGCTCGTTTTTGGGGTCTTGGGGTCCTTTTGCGGCTCATCGGAGGGGTCTGGGAGACCTGCTGGGCCAATGGCTCAAAATGAGGGGCGTGTATAAGTTCGACTCTCTCCCAACGTTGCGGCCCTCTTGGGCCGCTCTTGAAGCGCTCATGTACGCTCTTGGGGCCCTCTTGAGGCCCTCTTGGGCCCCTCTTGGGCCTCTCTTGGGCCGTCTTGGGGCCATCTTGAGGCCTCTTGGATGTGCGTCGGAGGCTATCTTGAGCCATCTTGAGGTATCTTGACTCATGTTAGCGACCATCTTGGACTCGCCAAGACGGCAACTTGGACCTACAAGCGCCCTTTGACCCGCCCATGGGAGGAACTCCCCCTAATGCAGCGGGTAAACCCCTCCCACTGACGACAAACTTGACCCGCCCGTTCCCTCCCCCAGGCGGCCCGTCCCAGATGCTTGCCGGAGTGCTCCCGGTCGTGTTTCTGATTGCTGCACGGGGCTAGGCTGGCCCCTCGCCCCCGAGGGCCTCCAACAAGTCGCCTTCGGGGGCGGCCATCTTGGGCCATCTTGAGGCCATCTTTGGGCCGTCCTAGGGCCGTCTCAGGGCCACGCTGCGCCCATGTAGCCGCTAAAGGTCGTTAGTTTGGGTCCTCCCTCTATCTCTCGGCGGTGAATAGGACTAGTCCTAAGCTTCCTCCTCCTCCTTTTCTCTTCCTCCTCCTGCCTCTCCTCCTCCCCTCCTCATCCTCCTCCTCCTCCTTTTCCTCCTCCTCTTCCTTCGTAGCCATTTTGGCCCAAAGTTTTGAGGTTCACAGCGATGCACGTGGATACTGCTAGTCCGCGGCCAGACCACAAGTTTCTCTCCCAGCAGCTACCCAGTTGCTGCTGCCTCCCGCGCCCGCGGGTGAGCAGACGCCTCCTGTCATCGGTTTTGTGAGCTCCTGCAGGAGCAAGCGCACTTCCAGAGACAGCAGTACACGGTGTGCGGGGCTTGCGACGGATGGGCATTCAACTGGAAGTTGGAAAAGCCAGGAGGGTGTTGCAACAAGTGCGAAGATTACATCACGGGCTGGAACGACTCGGCGGCACGGGCTCCGGGAGGGAGCCAGCGAGGTGCGACACCCCCTTGGGGCAGAAGCTCACCTCCACTCGCGCCTGCCGATGAGATCCAGCAGATCTTCGATAAGCTTCAGTCGGGCAAGGGCGCCTTCGGCAAGATGAACGTGGACCTGGGCCCGCTGCCGGCCCTCCAGGCCCAGTTCGTGGCTAAGGACCCGAAGCCTGCGGAGGTGTCCAAGTCGGTTGCACGGCGATCAGCAAGCTGGACAAGTCAAAGGCAGCGCTCGGCAAGGCAGCGGCCCAGCTCCTCGAGGCAGAGAGCTGGCTGAAGATGGCGCAGGATAAGCACGACAGGGCCCTGGAGGAGGCAGGAGATTCAGAGGATGAGCACGAGGCAACACTTCGCGCATATCATGACTCGGCCTTCCCTGCGGCACTGCCAGAAAAAGATACCATGTGGAAGGTGCTGCCAGTGGACCCAGAGTTGTTCGCCAATCTCGAGGACTACACGGAGGAGGATCCCGGGCGCCGGCGACAGTTTCAGAAAGAGATGGGGTCACTGGCGGCCTTGCTCGACAATGCCCAGAACCAGTACAAGGCGTTCACGGAGGCGAAGAAGGCAGCGGATGCGATCCATGCGCCCCGCAAGGCCAAGACGCGGAAGGCGGCGGAGGACGGGTCGGTGGCCCCAGATCCAGCCGCGCCAGTGGCTCAGGAAGCACCACCAGCACATGCAGAAGCTGGCCCACCAACCCCACCATCCGCCGAGGAGATGCAGCAGAGAAAGGACAGGCCGGACAGGCTAAAGGAGGAGGCGAAGGTCAAGGTCTGGCTCAAAAGGGTCACACCACTTTTGCGGCTCGAGATGGCCATCCCCTTCTTTTTGTTAAGACCTTCTTCTCGAAGATTACGCAGTGAGTGGGGCAGTAAAACCCACAAGTACATCAACGAGCAGGGCAGAGACATTGGTGTTATCATGATGTGCGAGACGCACATAGGCAGTGACGCCCTCGACCAGACCATAGTAGATGCGGTTGAAGACGCATGGGAGTTGACGGGCACCCCAGCGACGCCGACAGGTCGGTCTGACAGAGGAAATTCGGGTGGAGAGTTCATACCAGCCCCTGGATGAAAAAGTCCGGATCGGCACTGCAGGTCCCCTTGCATCGTCGCTCCCCGAGAAGTGAACATGACTGGCACGAAGTACCAAGCAGAGTCGCAACTTCCAAGCAACATAACTGGGACCAGAAATTCATTTGCGAGGAAGTCCCAAGCGAAATCGCAAATTTCCGGTCGCCACTGAGAATGTCCGGTCGCCTGCAACCACCCCCTGGATTAAAAAGTCCGGATCGGCACTGCAGGCCCCCTTGCATCGTCGCTCCCCGAGAAGTAAACATGACTGGCACGAAATACCAAGCAGAGTCGCAACTTCCAAGCAACATAATTGGGACCGGAAATTTACTTGCGAGGAAGTCCCAAGCGAAATCGCAAATTTCCGGTCGCCACTGAGAATTTCCGGTCGCTTGGAAAGCGTCCGGAAGTTTTTTGGAGGAAGTATTAGGCGGAATGCGGATTTCTGGTCGTCACCCCATTTGGCGATTATAATATTAGAGGGGGTGAAGATGGACCGGAAATTTAACCATGGCGGCCCCTGCAACATTGCACCGGGGCCCCGTGGCCTAACGGGAGCCGAACCTCAAGGCTTATTTCCCGACCTCTGCGGTCCGGACTTTTTATTCCAGGGGGTTGTATTGGTCAAATCTCACGTGGCGTGCACCGCTCACGACACGCTGCGCGAGCGCATCATGGCAAACGGGGGTAGGGGCCCGTTCCTTGGATTTACAGCAGTTTACTTTCACAGTCGCGCGGGGAACGTGATACTTGCGGGTCAGATTACTTGCGGGTCAGATTTCTTGCGGGCTTGGCGCGAGCGCTTGCGGACCCATGGGTGATATTCGCAGATTGGAACATCCCCTTCACGGGCTGTCAGACCACGGACTTCTTGCAGCAGGTCGGAGGCTCCTTCGTCAGGCTAGATGCAGAGGCTACGCGTGTGAAGGGGAAGGGCAGCCTCGTCGACTTCGGAGTTGCAGGGGCGGATTGCGCTGACAGGTTAAAGCTTGATGCGGTCAGGGCGGTGCCGTGAAGGGCGCGCTTCGGGTTCGCAGTGCCCGTCGAAGGAGCATCCAGCACATGGTGGCACGGGAAGTTGATCATTCCGAAGGAGCTCGCCACCCCGCCGAGGCCAAAGAAGGCACCTGACCCAGAGAGCAAGCGCGCCGAGAAGAGGCGATGAGCAGCAGCGAGCTCAGGAGCGCCTAGAGACTCACTTGCAGGAGGCGTTCCAGGAGCAGGAGATGTTACGCGAGTGACACGTGGAAGCAGGTGATGGCGTCGGACGGGGGCCCTCCAGAGTTATCGGATGAGCTGGCGGCCTCGGACGCAGACCTCATCATCTGCGACCGCCGACATGAGCTAGCAGAAAGGGCAGCCGCCAGGATCCACGCGGAGTTGGTCACGAGTTTGGAGGAGGCGGCCATCGTCGCGGACGATGCCAGGGCTGACGAAGCAGTGCGCTACAGAGGCAGGGCTGATGGCTGCGAGGTCAGGCGGGCCAAGGCCCGATCCGCGCCAGGGCGTGCCCGTATGGGGCCCGACGTGGCGGAGCACGGGGGCATCGTGACTCCGGCGTTGATCGGGCACCTTGCCCTCCGCCCCAATGACGCGGGCCCTGGCCAGCAAACCCGGCGCCTGACGGACTCGCCCGGGCAGATGAAAGCGCCCAGCAGCTGGAACAAGACCAGGTCTTGGGCACGAAGCACGGTCAAGAAGCACGCCACAACCATCGTGTGATGATGGGGGACTAAAGGGACCTCGACGTCCCCCAGATTCAGAGCTTGATCAACTTTCAGAAGGACATCTAGCGATTGCCATGGCGAGAAGCTTCACAAGCCCGAGGAGAAACTTCACAAAGTGGGCCAAAGCTGTATGGAAAGGTAAAGTCGGAGTATTACATCGTCATGTGAAAGATCAGCAGTGCCCCAGGTTCGAGATGGTGGCTGACGCCTGCAAGGGCGCGGCAGACCCGCGTGTCATGATATCGATCAAGGAGCCGGACTGGCAGCAGGCATGGACGGACCCGGTGGGCACCAAGCAGGACATCGCGAGGCAGCTCAACCTGATGAGGGCTAAGGCATGGGAGGAACACATGGAACAGCACGCGCTCGAGGACCTGGGCGGCGCCATCTGGTCATCGCCCACCTCCAGGGCGAAAGGCGTTGACCAGTTGGGGCCGCAAGATATCGGGGGGGCGCCGAAGGATCCTCGAGCATGGCTCCCCCAACTACTGCAACATTGCGAGCAGGAGGCGACTTGGCCGAGACACCTGGCAGCTACCAAGCGTGCGCTGGCAGCCCCACCCAAAGGTGGGGACCGTGTGCTGGGCGCGCTGACGCCCCGGATCAAGCTGTGGTCGAGATCGAGAGGGGGGCGCCGCGATCGCTGGGGCGCTGGTCTGGAGGCGCACGGGGGCGCAGCGCCCGAGGGCAGCGCTGCCCTCAGGGCGGCGCAGTAAGGGCGTGCCTTGACGAGGCGGGGGCGGAGCTGGGAGCGTCGGCCATGACGCTATCATTGGATATTGAGAAGTTCTATGACGCGGTCTCGTTCATCATCTTGCTGCGATTTGCAGACCAGGCGGGCGTCCAATCGGTCGTGGTTGCCTTGGAGGTGGCGGCCGTCATCGGGCCGAGATCCCTTCGGGGGCGCAGTGTCCTCAGCGAGGCCATCCGGCCTGCCAGATCGCTAGTGGCCGGCTCAGCGCGCGGAGTGAGTTTGTCAAAGCTATTTATCCATCTTATTTTGAACAGAGCACGTCGGCGAGCTCCCACCTCGTCTCAATGGGCGTTCGTCGATGACGCTGTCGCGAGGGCGGAAGGGTCCAGAGCTCGAGTGGGCGACGCTATCAAGGAGGTTACCTCGCTCATGATGGGCTGCCTCGAGCAGCAGGGGATGGTGCTTTTCCAGCAAGTTAGCGTTGCTTGGCTCCCGCATCCAGGATGTCAGGGGGACTGCGGAGGGGCCGCGCAAGAAGGGGCCCCCCATCCATGCGGCCACTGAGGCAGTGGACCTAGGCATAGATACATCGGCGGGACGCGAGCGGATCGCGGCGAAAGCGGCCCTTCGACGTCGCAGGGCCAAGAAGAGGTTCGCCAATATAATCAGATTGCGCCGAGTTGCAGCACTGGCTGGCTGGCTGGAGAATGTAGAGGACCATGAACTACGGGGGCCAATTCGCAGGCAGTCCACGGACACCAGGCCTTCGGCATGGCGGTTCACGAACTTCAGCGACTACGCCGACGACCAGGACAGGTGGCAGGGGGCACGGTGAGAGATCGATGTCCTTACTACGACGCTGGCGGTAGAGATGTGGAAAAGAGATCCAGCCATAGCCCTCAGGACGGCGATCACCAAGGGATGGATCAACCTGCGACAGCGATTCCCAGCTATTCATTACAGAGTCTTGAAAACGTGTCCCCGCATAAGAAGGAGATCGGTCGCATTGGGACCTCAACGGTGGAGTGGGGCACGAAGGCCAGTCGGAGAAGTGCAGGCCGCGTTGACGGGCGCGGGCTGGCATGCGCCGACGGCGACGAGCTGGTCCCGAGCCGGCGCTGCAGCGGGACACCCCGTCATCGCTGGACGGGGCCTTCGAGACGAACGGTTGCTTCCAGCCGCTCATGGACGACGTCGTGGAGGACATCACCAAGCAGTTGCGGGCGAAAGCCGCTCAACACCCTGAAGGAGTTGGACTACGCCAAGAAGCTGATGTTTGGCAGATCCGAGCTGGACACAAACGCTTCGAGAAGAAAGGGAAACTGGACGGGATCGGGTTAAATGCGGCAGCGGTCGCAGGCGGACAGTGGAACAAGACCAGAGCAGCGGACAGCGGCTACCTGATCCCCGGCAGGATATGCGACATATGTACAGAGGCAGAGGAGACCCTCGTGCACAGGATCTGGCTGTGCCCAGAGAACACGGACCACGAGGACTTCCAGTTGACGGACTCCTTCGTCCCCGCTGCGATAGCGCAGGCGGAATGCGAGCCAGCCCTGTGGCTTCGAGGACTGCCGCCAGCCCATCTCGCCCACCCTCGCTTCGATGAGGGTCTTTCAAAAGGGGGGGGGGGGGGTGAAGTTTGGGGCGGTGGAGGACCTGGAAGGATGCAGAGTTATTCGGCAGCTTCATGTTTTTGAAGATGGATCTGGAGGCCGCTTCTCGCCTGGCCCTCGGCGAAGGCTGCGCGGAGCCAGCGCAGCAGCCATTGCGAGCTGAAGACGGGGCTTGGAGAGCGGGCGCTGCTCTGGCCGCCCCTCTCCTTGGCCCCGGGCAGACTGTTCCCTGAGCTGAGATTATATCTTTCGTGCTCGCGCTGGAGCAGCTTCGGTGAAGTCTCTCTCATGTCACTGACCATCGGGCGGTCGCGAGAACCTGGAGAGGCCGCCTAGACCCCCCCAGGGCCACGGGATCAACGAGGGCCTTTGGGTCCGCGCCAGAGACTCTTGGAGCGACCGCCAGTGCACGGAGGTGGAGGTCATCTGGGCCCCTTCCCATGTGGATGAGCGGCCAGACGACCTGGACGCACCCCTGCAGCTGTTCCTCGCGGCAGGGAATCTCGTCGCGGATACGCGGGCGGCATTTGGGGCGGAGCTGGCGTGAGAGGGGGGGGGGGGGAGGCAGGGCGCCCGGCACGGATCGGATTGATTATATTGCGCTAGCGGTGCGCAAGGGAGCGCGCAGGTCGCTGACGTTGGCCGCCTCGTCGGAGACGAGAGAGCGAGCCTGTGGAGACGTTGCCGAAGCTTGAGCGCGCGCTTAGGGGCTCCTCTCACCAACTCAGCAGAACTGGAAGTGGTGCTGCTCTAGTGCGAGGTGGTGGTCCCGACTTCCAGATTTCTTCGGTTTGCGACCACCCTGTGCGAGGGAATGCGTTTCGGCGTCGGGGTCCCAGCTCGAAGACCACCTGTCGCACTCAGTCACGTTGGTCACGCAAAAGTCTCTGCGCATCTGCACGGCCTGCGGCATGTACGCAACCGTCGATGCACGGTGCTTCGGGAGGAGCTGCATGGGGCTCACTCCGAATGGAGTAGAGAACCTGCGGCGCATCGAGCAGATGTTGTTTCCTCGGCGGGAGGGGCCACCCAAGGCCATCAGCCTGGCCATCGCTGCTCGGGGAGGTCGTCGTCTGGCGTCGTCGGACGGGGACGGAGGAGAGAGCAGTGGCCAGACGGGCGGCACCCCCCCGAGCCCCCCGTGGCCACCCGCGCCTGCGAGGACTGGCGTGCGAGAGAGAGGCTCTGAGTCAGAAGGCGGAGGAGCAGCGAGCGCAGGCCATTGCCCTGCGCTTGTCGAGGGCGGCGAGAAGCTTCGATTTTGACCAGCGGGTGACTCGTGGGGGAGGAGTGCCAGAAGCGTCGGGCTGAAGTGCATTCCGCCAGCAGCCAGCCCAACGCTACAGCAACAGCGGGGACAGAGGTCCGTAGGCAAATCGTCGAAATAGTCCTCCTCCTCCTCCTCCTCCTCCTTCTCCTCCTAGTCGTAGTCGCAATCGTAGGCGTAGCTGTCGTCGTCGTTGTTGAGCGGCGGATGCCGCGGGTCATTATAACGAGTTCGCCCCTAATGGCGGGACCCTGGTCCCTCAATGCGGCCACCGAATAATTATTTGCCAGGCGAAGGACCCAACCATGTGTATTTGTGAGTAGCGTTGTTGTGAGTATCGCCTTCAGTGGATCAGTGGAGCTCCCTATGGGGCCACGTGGCGTGTGAGGGGTGTGCCGAAATTTGTGGTGGGGACGCATGTGGGCACCGCCTTTGGGGCCATGGGTGGAGCTCCCTATGGGGCCACGCAGCGTGTGAGAGGTGTGCCAGAATTTCTTGCGGAGGCGCTTGTGGACTTCGCCATGGGGGCCTCCGGTGGAGCTCCCTATGGGGCCACGAAGCGCGTGAGGGATTTGCCGAAATGAATGGCGGGGACACATGTGGGCACCGCCACCTGGACCTTTTGTGGAGCTGGCTCCTTTAGGGCCACGAAACGTGTGAGGGGTGTACCGAAATCGGTGGCGGGGACGCATGCGGGCTGCGCCCCTGAGACCTTCGCTGGAGTTTCCAATGGGGCCACGAAGCGTGTAAGAGGCGTTCCAAAATGGGTGGCGGGGACGCATGCAGGCGCCGCCACTGGGTTTTCGGTCGAGCGAGCGCCTATGGTGCTACGAAGCGTGTGATGGGTGTGCCGACATGGGTGGCGGGGACGCATGCGGGCTGCGCCACGGGTGTTTTCGGTGGAGCTCCTATTGGGCCACGAGGAAACGTGTGAGGAATGTATCAAAATGGGTGGCGGGGACGCCTGCGGGCTGAACAGCTAAGACTTTCGGCTGGACTCCTCCTGGGGCCACGAGGCGTGTGAAGGGTGTGCCGAAATCGGTGACGGGGACGCACGCGGGCACCGCCACTGGGACCTTCGGTGGAGCTCGTATGGGGCCATGCAGCGTGTGAGGGTTGTGCCGACATGGGTGGCGGGGACGCATGCGGGCTGCGCCATTGGGACTTTAGGTGAAGCTCCCTGTGGGGCCACGAAACGTGTGATGGGGTTGTGCCGAAATTCGTGGCTGGGACACACGCGGGCTGTGCCAGTGGACCACTCGGTGAAACTCCGATGGGGGCCACTAAGCGTGTGAGGGGTGTGCAAACATGGGTGGCGGGGACGCATGCGGGCTGCGCCATTGTGACCTTCGGTGGAGTTCCTATTGGGCCACGAGGCGTGTGAGGGGTGTGCCGAAATCGGTGACGGGGACGCACGCGGGCTGTGCAATTTGGACCTTCGACAAAGCTTCTCCGGGGCCACGAAACATGTAAGGAGTGTATCAACATGGGTGACGGGGGCGCATGCTGGCTGCGCCATTGGGACCTTCGGTTGAGCTCCTACGGGGCCACGAAAAGTGTGAGGGGTGTGCAGAAACGGGTGGCGGGGACGCAAGTTGGCTTCACCGCGGGGGGCTTCGGTGGAGCTCCCTACGGGGTCACCAAACGTGTGATGTGGTGTGCCGAAATGAGTGGCGGGGACGTATGCGGTCTGCGCCATGGGTGCCCTCGGTTGAGTTCCTATGGGGGTCACGAAACGTGTGAGGGGTGTACCGAAGCAGAGACATGCGGAGGGCAGAGGCACGGATGGGAGGAGGGAGGAGGGAGGGGGAGGAGGAGGAAAGAGGAGACGCGGGGCGCTGTGTTTTCAAAACGAGGACCCAGCATCACAGGATGGTCGGGGGGGGTTAAAGACCTTGCAGGGTTAGGCCGGGGCCCTCTTGGAGCCATCTTGAGGCCGCCGACGCCCATCGGAAGCAAAAAGCTGGGAAGCCAAAAAGCATAGAACAGTTCATTGTAGTTTTGTGATTTTCGCCTCTCGGGTGCGTCTTTGGCGAGCTCTGTGGCAGCATTGGACCGACTTGTGGTCGGGCCGTCTTGTGGCCGTCTGGGTGCCTCTTGGACGCATGTTGGAGACCATCCACGGCTATTGTAGCGCCGACCACCGCGCGCCGTCCTGGAAGCCATCTCGGGCTATCTGGAGCTCTCTCGGAGCCATCTTGGCTGCCCGAAGGTGGTCCCGAAGGGGCCTGGGCGCCCTCCAGTGTGGTCCGAGTGGGGCCCCGGATGCGTCCAAATCGGTACAGCGCCAACCAGGGCCAACCCTTTTCTGTAAGACGGAACATCGTCAAGAGCCTCACGACGGCCCCAACACGGCCTAGGATGTCTCCAAGACGCCCCAAACGACCCGTAAGACGGCCCGAGAGGCGGCCCCCCAAGACGGCCGCAGACGCTCCCAGAGGCGCCCGTGAGGCCTCCGAGATGCCCTCGGGCTTTGGGGTTTGCTCGTCGCCCGCCGCAGTGTACGATCTTCCCTTCCTCCTCCTCCGATGGTTCGATGACTCTATACAAGCATGCCTTTCCTCGTGCTCCGCTGCTTGCATTCCATTGCTTATACAGGGGGGGTGAGAATGAGAGGAGAGAGCAACTGATGCACAGGTGGCCCGGAAGGGAAGCCCGCACATCGAATGAGACACCCGACTTCCTGTCCAAGTTTTCGGGATCCGGTCCTACGCGTTGCATTCCAGAGAATGACGAGTTGGCGTCGATGCGTCAACGGTCATTTAGCTCGTGCTCTTCCAAACCAAGAGCGAAGCCCCCTCCTTTCATTTCCCCCCGCGTGCCCAGTCCTCTTCGCGATTCTCCCGCGTGTTACCAGACAGACCCCTCCCCTCGACAAGCCGCGTCTTTTGAATATCCCCTTCCTTCCTGTTCGATACATGTACGATCCTCCTGCTCCCCCGCTGGTGACCACCACTGGAAATCTCATCGACGAGTCGATAATCATCGAATTATTCATACACTTGTATAAGTTTATGAGTGAGGACAGCTAGACTGTGAAGATGGCGACATGGCATTCAGGGAAACATATTCTGTCCGCAGATACGCAACACCTTCATTCACGAGACGAAAGCGACTCGGAATAGTCTTCAGGTTGCGAAGACGTCAATTCGTCAAATAGTCATTGCGTAAAGAAAGGCAAACACTAGACAAAGGGGGAAGGGTTCTGGTGTTGGGTAGGGGGAGGGATTGCCGCTACCCCGAGAAGGGGAAGGAGGAGTTCTAGCAGAGAGAAAACGCAAGTTCGCTATACCACTTTAGCCCAAAAGGCCGGTGGGATTCCTCCATCCACCCTCTGGCCTTACCATTGGCAGGTATTGCCTTCGGGATGCTGGGTTCAGGCGTTTCCCTGCCCGCTTCTCCAAGAGCGCTTGCTTATTCAATGTTAAGGCCTGGGGCGAAGGTGGTTATGCGAAGTGATTCGCCGCAGCTTGTTGCAAAGTTTTTGCCTCCAGCGGGTTTCTTGGGTAGGCGCTGGACTCCCGAGGCGGCGCCGCTGGCGAAGAAGAAAACACGGCATAAGCTCGAACTTTCGGAGTTCCGCGCGGATTTCTTTGGTCGGTGCTGGGCCCTCCTGGCTCCGCCTCCGGCGCGGCCCCTGGCGCACTCCGCCCCTGGCTCCCCTGCGCCCGGCGCCGATCCTCGTAGGAACCCGGAAGTCCAGCCCGCCTCGACGTTGCGACTCTTGGTCCCCAGGAGGTCGAGGCGTAGGGCTGCGAAGGGAAAACCACACAGGCACAAATAATCGTCGATTCCCAAGAAGATGAGGGACATATGGGAAGTGGAGGGGGAGACGAAATGTGGAACAGATGGGGTTTCCTGGGACTTGTGTCTATTTCTTTGTGTGTCCCTGGGCGTCTTCAGAGGAAGCCCTCAGCCCTGGCGTTCCCCCGGGTTCTGGCGTGGCCCGATCCAGCGCATAGGCCCTTATGGTAAATTGCCGTCTGGCTTCTGATCATGCCCGCCATGGCCTCCCAGGAGCTGCCACCTCACACTCCCGCTCTCCCCGAAACGCAGGCGGCATCGCGAACACTCACGACCCGAGCCCTAGACCCACTCTTTCTTCTGCATAGTTTCGAGCCAGATCGGCCTGCGATGGTCCGGGGGCCCGAAAACGGGCGAAGACACCTGGTGTGACAAAGTTGCGGCGCAAGGATCTCAGGGTTTTCCTCCTGTCGCTTTCTCTGGGAAGACAGGCCCGGACCTCGGCATGCGAGGAGCATCTTGGAGACCTCGCGCGGCGCGCAGCAGTCGCATGATCTAGTCCGCACGTCCGCCCCGTCTGGTATTGGACGACGTTCGCGCGGCGAGGCTCCGACGTGAGCCCGACGTGAATCCGACGCAAGCCCGACGAGAAAACGACGTCAGAAAGACGTGCGTCCGGCATCGGTTGGGTCTGAAGTTGCCGCGCGAGGCCTCCAGAATTGAGTCGGGCCTGTCCCTCTACAGGGGGAACATGCAGGAATAATCAAAAATCGTCAGGGCCTCTTTTTATTTAAAAAATATGTTTGATCATTTTTGGGGTATTTTTGCTTTTTCGTCGAAACTCGCCTTGAAGGGGGACAGGCCCGACCTAACTCAAGAATTTGTTCCCTCCGAAGACTCCGGCAGGAGCCAGAAGCAGTGCCACGGCTGCGACGTGCAGGTCGTGCAGTGCCAGGCGCTGCTGCGCACGCTCGGCGGGGTGCTGAGGGCCGTCCACGGAGACTTCGGGGCAGCGGCCCCGAGCCCGTCCCTGCTCTCGGAGATCCGGGACGTCCTGCAGGACCCGGAGAAGCTGGGCCTGCTTTCCACCACAACCACCATAAGTTGGAGGGGGAGGGGGTCCTCCTCCTCCTCCTCCTCCTCCTTCTCCTCCTCCTCCTCCTCTTCCTCCTCCTCCACCTCCTCCTCCTCTTCCTTCTCCTCCTCCTTCTCCTCCTCCTCCTCCTCCTCCTCCTCCCTCCTCTTCGTCTTCCTCCTCTTCGTCCTCCGGGTCCTTCCCCCCATCCAACTTATGGTGGTGGCGGTGATGGTGGAAAACAGGCCCATCACGAAGAAGAAAGAAGCTGCGAAGGCATGAGCTTTCGGAGCCCCGCGCGCTGCTGCGAAGTACTGAACGGGGCTCCTCTTGGGAGGTCCTCGTCGACACGGCTGGATTCGCCTCGGAATGTTGGTCAGATCGCACGTGCAGGACCCGAAGACGAAACCACTGCCTGCATATTCGGTCGGGAGCTTTTCGACAGCGTGTCGCTCAGCTGGCTCTGGCCCACCGCGCTTCAGAGCGACACGCTGTCCTCCTCCCAGTCCCTGGGCTTCAACGTCCCGAGCTTCCTGAGCCTCCCGCCCCGCGGAGTAGGGCGACACGCTATCCGCTTGCAGGGTATAGCGTGTCGCCGGGGCCGCCGCTGCGACACGCTATCCGAAACTTCCAGACCGTACATTTTCTGAGCCCCGCGCGCGATCGCGATTTATTGAGACAAAATTGCTCCTTCTGGGGAGCCCTCCTCGCCTCGGCTGCATTCGCCTCGATATTCTAGTCAGAACGCAACCTGATAGAGGTCCGTGGGAGGGGGGGCGTCGAGAACAAAAAACGACACGAGCATACATTTTCCAGGTTCCGCGCGGGTTTGGCGGATCGGCGTTGGATCCTCTTTGGCGGTGCGTCTGGCGCCGCCCCTGGCGCGCTTCGCGCGCCAGGGAGAAGTGTCCAGCGCCGATCCGAGATATCCCAAAAAGGTACCAGGCATCAGGCGTCACGTTTCGATATGGTGTCTCTGCCCCAGGTCCGTTTTTCCGACCCAAGTCGGGGCCTGGCGAGGACCTCCAGAGGCCGAAAGCGGCGAGCAACTTCCGTCCTGCTTTTGTTTGTCGAGACGTTGGGTGCCTGGGTTTAGGCGTTTTTGTTGTTGTTGTGTTTTTTTGTTGTTTCTTTTTTTTCCGCGGGGGCGCAAAAAACACCAATACCGCTGCTGATCTTTCTAGCGGTGCGTTCTGACCAAAATTTCGAGGCGAATCCAGCCGTGGCGACGAGGGTTCTCCAGGACGAGCAGTGGGGTCGGTATTTTTTCTTTCGCTGAGTTTACACGGTGCTCAACAAGCGAATTGTCGTGGTTGTGTCCCGACGGAGGGCGCTCAGACGTGCAGAGTTGCAGGTGTGGGCGCGCCTTTAGACTTTCAGACCTGCAGGTCTGAGCGCCCTCCGTTTCTCATGTGTGTCACTGCCTGCATCTTCATCCTCACCCTCGTCATCGTCATCATTGTTACTGGCATCATCACCGTCATCACTGCAATTCCCATCCTCACCGTCATCACGGGTTTTGCCTCGTCACCGTGGTCATTGTTATCATCATGGCAATCGCCTTCGTTGGCGGTATGATCATCACATCACCGCTCTCATCATCATATCAGCGTCATCATCAGCATCGTCAGCCATGTCGAAGTCAAACGGATTCGCTGCCCCGCGCGCTCCCGAACAGTCGCGTTCGGCCGCCACCGCCGTTGCCGCGATGACCGCATCCAACGTGGAGAATGAGATGGGGACGGAGGCTTCTGGCCAATACCTCCATTCCTTGCCAGCTTGTGCGATTGCCGATGAGGTGCCCGCTGGCGTCGGCGCAAGTGCTCCCGCGACGACCCCGCCGTGGTGTCCATGCAGGGGGCGACACCAGAACAAAAAATATACCGCGCTTTGTGGGGGAGGCTTGAAGGACCGCGTCTTCAATTTGGAGAACGGCCTCCACGATATCCCGCCGCAGAGCGACGACATTCGTCGTCGCGCCCTGCGTGCCGTGGCGCGCGGGAGCCAGGAGCGTTCGCCGATCCTCCATGCTTCTTGGCCGTTCGACGCGGCTCACCGTTGGCGCGCGCTGTTGGATTAATTTTGTCGGGAAAGCGAGGACGGCCAAAGTAATTTCTTTATTGGCATGTGGGCATGTTGCCATCACAATGCAGTGGCCCACCGCCCCATAACGGCAGACTTTTTTCGGCGATGTGGCGACCCATGTTGCGCATAACAAGTTCTTCGTGAAATAATCACGGGGGCATGGGGCCGCGACCGACGAGTCCGCAAAGGATTGTGAGCAACATCTTTCGGAGTTGGGCAAGGCCACTCACGCCAAAGAGGTGTTCCCCTATTGGGAGGGTCGATTCCCCTGCTCTGCACCACCGTCGTCGACGACGCGACAGGGGGCACCGTCTGACTGACGGGTTCAGTATTTCCGGAAGGTGGCGCAACGCAAACTTGAGAATGCTTTCGTCGGCGTCGGCGATCAGGTAGGTTCTAACTTCGCTCCAAACGCGGAAGCACTGTCCATTCAGCCTGGTCAACAATTGGCGCGGCTGGCCGCCCTTAGTTATCACATCCTATGCTTCCGTAAATGCCACAGGCTTTCAGCCAAGCTCCTACTCGGCGCCGCCGCGGCCGCCGCGGTCGCTGGCGAGCGCGCCCGCGCAAACGCCGCCGCGGCCGTTGGCGGCCGCCGCCCGCGAGGCCGCTGCCGCGCGCCGCCCGCGCGCGAAGTGGCCCACGACAGTGCTGCGGCCTGTGGCCGCGCTCTTGGCGCATCGACCTCAGTCGCGCGACCAGCCGTCGCGGCCACGCCAGGGCGATTCCACGGCTGGCAGACTCCTCAGGCCGACTACACGGCGCGCACACAGGCCGGTTCCGCAGCAGACCGACTGCACAGTCAGACCCCCCAGCTGTCCGACTCCACAGTCCGACCCCGTAAGTGGCGGGCTCCACAGCCCGACCGCCCACAGTCCGACTCCACAGCAGACGCTACTGCATCTGTGTCGCCATAGCAGGCGCGCCGCTCGCAGGAAGATGGCGACGGGGATGCCTACGACGACGTTGGCCTCGAGCTGGCGGCGCTCGACGCCGCCCCCCGCGCCGCTGCGACGACGCGCGGCCGCGAACAGCCCCGCGACACTCCTACGGCCGGCGGCACGCTGTGGGCGAACCGCCTTCAGTCGTGCGACCAGCCGTCGCGGCCACGCCAGGGCGGCCCCGCGGCCAGGACACGGACTTAACATAATGCCCCCCCTGCCCCCCTTGTGGGAACGGAGGGGAAATCCTGAGACAGCCAGTCGGTCCGACTCCGCAGCAGACCCACTTACCTAGCATCTCAGACGGCCCCGCTTCATCGGGCGCGTCGCTTCCCTGCCTCACCAGGGCGCTGCCCCCCTGCGTGAGCTTCGCCGACGGGGGCCCTTTTCCCCCGCGGGGCGCCGAAAGATACATTGCATCGCCTGCAGCGCCCCGCCACTTGCTGCAGTCGCTCTGCGCCGGGGCGCGGTTGTTTCAACGCTCCCCGCATGTTAAGGCGCTGCACCGCCGCTAAGAGCGCGCTGGCGGCCCCGGCAACTGCCGTTGCCGACTGCGACGGAACCGCCGTCTACGTGTCCGATGTGGTCTCTTGTTTTGTGTTGTTGTTCTCTCTCTCTATATATATGTATATAGATAGAGCTTGCTGGATGGTCTTCGGAATGCCAGGTCTCTCATCCAGTCTCGTCTCGACTATCTCTGTTAAGTTTTGGCTCAAGATCGCCTGGCGGCGATCGGTTCGGGCGCCACGGCGAGTCACTCCGAGGCCACCGCCTCTGCGCGATCGGCCCTCCTCGCGAGCTCGGCGCTGCTGCTCTGGAGTCAGGCTGGTTGGCACTTGGCGACCTGGGCTGCAGGGCGCTACGGGCCCGAGGCGGCGCGGGCGCTGTCCGTCGCGGGGGCGCGAAGCGTCGCCGCGCTGGGCGAGGCCGCTCAGGCCGCCGCGGGCTGGGGCTGGCGGGCTCTGCACGCAGCCGCGACCCTCGCGAGCTCCTTGCTTGCTTTCGCCTGGGAGCAGCGCGGGTGGCTGGCGCGGGGAGCCTGCGCCTGCTGGTCACGCTGCCGCTCGGCGCTGGAGGCCACTTGGGCCTTGGGCGCGCAGGCTGTCGGAGGGCTCCGTGGCTGGAGGGCGGCCCGACGGGCCGAGTGCGCACGCGCTCACGAGCTCGCAACCGCTTCAACAGCTCTCGAGTACGCGCTGGTGGAGATGGCGCTGGCAGGTGGTGTGGCCGTGGGAGCGGCCGACCCTTGCTGGGTGCTGCTCTCCCGCAGTGGCGAGTGGGACGAGGTCCTGGTCTTCGGGCAGGTGCACGGCGCGGACTTCAGCCTGGCCGCTGGCCCTGACGACGGATGCGACAGGCCTGGCGTTCGTCTGGGTGCTTGTGCGGCTGCTGCCAGGGCACTTCCGCGCCGTGGTCGTGCCTGGCGGGGGGGCCCCCCGCACGCCGCCCTTCGGCATTGCGGGTGCCCTGGCCAACTGGGTCTGCGAGCCGCCGCACGCCGCAGCCCAGTGGGGCCCGAGCGTGGCCGAGCTCGCCGCGCTGCGGCTGGAGGCCCAGGGCGTGGCCGCGGCGCTGCCGACCATCGGGCTGGCGCCAGGGATCATCTTCGACGCGGGCTCGCAGGCGGCGGCGATCCCCGCCTTCGTGCCGGTGGGGGGGCCCCTGCCCGCGGTGGGGGGCGGCGCCGTGGCGCCTGCGGCGGCGGCAGGCGCAGGGGCGGCAGCCGCGGCCCCGCCCGCAGGAGCGGTTGCGCTACCCGCCGCGGGCGCGGCGGGGCCCGCGGCTGCCGCGGGCCTGGGCTTCGCCGCGGCGGGGGCCCCCGACGCAGAAGCGGCGGGGGCTCCAGCGGCAGGAGGTTTGGACCTGGCCGCGCTGCTGAGCGAGGTGCGCGCGATCCAGGGCCAGCTCCAGGGCGGAGGCAACAAGGGCGGCAGGCGCGACAAGAAGGACAAGAAGTCCGACTCCAAGGGAAAGAAGAAGAACAATAAGAAGACAAAGAAGCGGTCCGACTCCAGCGGCTCGTCGAGCTCGAGTGTGAGCAGCGCGTCAAGCAGCAGCGCCGACCTTCGATGGCGCGGGCCGAAGGCCAAGAGCCGTCGAGTCGACCCTGCGCAGGAGCGGAAGCTGGAGACCGAAAGTTCACGGCGAAGGGCGACCTCCTGGCGTTCGCGGCGAAGCATCCAGGGGCGCCGTCGGGCTACTTCCTGGCGATGGCACATCGCAAGCTGAGCCGCGGGCGCCTGGCGGAGACCAAGCAGCTGCGTCACGCGTCGGCGACGACATGGGCTCAGGCGCATTCGGGCCTGAACGAGCTGCGGGACCAGCGCGAGGTGCAGACGCTGGCGTTGGTCATTGACCTGATCAACACGCAGGACCTGGCGACGGCGATGGACGCGCTGGCGCAGCGCATCATCGCGATCCAGCGGGCCAAGTCGAAGGGGGGCTCCTGGGAGAAGGCGGGGGCCGCGGAGTTGCTTGCGGGGACGGGTGGCGGGGTCGCTGCAGGCGGCCTCTCGAAGCTCACCATGTGACGAGGTGGCGGAGGGCGCGGCAGAGGTGGCTTCGCCGCGGAGGCCAGGAGTGCACTCTGGCCTCCGTCTTGGTCGGTCTCGGCGACTGGCTGAGCTTCGCGGGTGGTCCCTTGGGGCTGCCCCTACGGCGTGGACACCTCGTTCGGCCTCGTGTCGTGGAGTTCGGGAAAACATCGCCAGTGGTCTTACCTGTCCCGCTGCTACGGCGTGGTGACGCCGAGCTCGCAAAGTACGGGCGCCAGCAGCGGGGCGCAGTTTTGGTTTGGGCAAACATGTGCATCGTCGCTCCCAACGATCTGCACGACGGGGACGGCGACTACAACATGGTGCCGACGCAAGCCCAGCGACGTGTGCAAGGGCGCATGCTGATGGGTGTCTCTCGCTTCCTTGCGGCCGAGTTGGCTTGGCCAGAGGCGGCGACAATTCAAGAGGTCTTGCGCCACTCCGACGGCTGCGAGCCGTCCAGGTGCGTCGCGGAGCCCCTCGGCGAGCGTGGCGGAGTCCCTGACCTCGCTGCCGCCGTCGACCTGGCTGGGCTGCTGGACGAACACTTCCCTGGGCTTGCTCATCAGGTTCGCTGCCCCCGCTCGCTACTTCTGCGCGTGGGTCGGCGGCCCGCCAGGCTCAAGAGACCCCACGCGCTTGCGGGGCCCACCTACCCGAGCCTTGCGGCGCGCAACGTGGCGGCGGGCCTGCAGGGGTACGGCTCCAAGAAGAGGGTGCGCCAACATCGTGGCGTTGCTCTCGTTGCTGGGGCTTTCGGTGTGAAGAAGTCGGACACGGAGCAGCGGGTGGTTTCGGACCTGCCAGTGAACCAGCTGCTCGACCCTGAAGCTCTTCCTCGGCCGACCATCGCATGCCCGCCGCGGCTCCGCGTCGTGAAGACACTGCCAGGCGCGCGGGTCAAGCTCTGGAAGCGAGACCTGCGCCACTACTTCCACCAACTGGCGATCGGCAAGGCTTGGCGGAAGTGCATGGCCCACCCACCGGTCCCAGTCCCGCGTGGAGGAGGGGCCAAGGTCTACCCGTTCCACCACTCCACGCCAATGGGCTTCGCGCCGTCGGCGGGCTGGGCGCAGGCGGCGTCCGACACCGCGTTCCTGAAGGCAGGGCTGCCGCAGGAGCGCAGGGTCACGTTCTACAAGCCCTGCCCTACCGAGCTGCCGCTCCGGGGGTCCATCGTCGACGACCTCTGGGCTCTGGACGAGCGCTCTGCGGGCGACCGCGCGCGGAGCCAGGCCGCCTTCTGGATGGCCAAGGCCGAGCGCGCCTGGGACCGCATGGGCGCGCCAGTGCATCACGGCAAGTCGGTGGACGGTGGCGGCGGTGAGTTCCACGGCGCCGAGGTTCGCCCGACGGAGCACTGGCTTGGAACCACCCGCCGTCGCCGCCTGGACCTCTTCGCGGCCACCCTCGCGCCCCTGGGCCAGCAGCTGGTCTACCGCAAGGACGCGGAGCGCCTGGTTGGCAAGCACAGGCTCTGCCAGAGCTATCGACCTTGCCTGCGGTCGACGTTCTCCCAGGTCTACGCGTGACTGGAGGGCCTGCCGCTGCAGGGGCGCAAGCCCGTGGCGTGGTGCCCATCCGTGTGGCACGAGTTGCTGGTGTCGGCCATCCTGCTGCCGTTCGCGGAGCAGGACCTGGATGCGGACTGGTGTCCCCGCGTGGAGTGCACGGATGCCGCGCCAGGTGGACATGGTCGGGCCCGGGCGACGCTGCCGCTGGACTCGGCGCAGCACATCGCCAGGTGGGCCGACCACCGTGCGCCCTACACCACGCTCGGCGACGGCTTCGGCGTCGACGTGGACGTCGAGGGCCGCTGCAGTCTGGCCCGCGTCACCCTGCCGCCAGTGGGGCACTGGTTCAAGGTGGGCAGGCCAGGCGGCGTTGAGCACATCACGCTGGAGGAGGCGCACGCCAAGCTGTGGGGAATGGAGGCCCGACTGCATCGACCCGCGGAGCTGGGGCAGCGAGTGCTGCATGCTGGTGACAACGCCCCCTGCGAGGGCGCCTTCATCAAGGGACGCAGTGCCAGCCGCAGGCTCAATCGGCGTTGCCGCCGCGGGGCGGCCATCGAGCTGGCAGGGGGGTTCTCGCACTTCCACTTCTGGATCTCGACGAGCAAGAACCCCGCCGACGAGCCCAGCGGCTGGCATGGATCACGCCAGGCACGCAGCGGCAGGGGCAAGCCGCCCCAGCCGCTGCCCCGCCAGGAGGTGATCCCGCTGGCGCCGCGAGGCTGGGCGTCCCGCGAGAGGCTCTTCCTGCACTTCTGCTCTGGGCTGAGGCGCGAGGGCGACCTGTGCGAGATGGTCGGGCAGGAGGCGCGGGAGGCTGGCCTGGTGGTGAAGGCGCTGGCCTACGACCCCGTGGTGGACCCCGCCCACGACCTCACGTCGCCCGCGCTGGTGCGCGAGCTGAGGGGCCTGTGCAGCAGCGGCGACGTGATGGGCTCCTTCGCGGGGTCGCCCTGCTCGACCGTCAGCCGCGCCAGGCATCGCGCCCTGTGCCGCGGCCCACGCCCGCTGCGCTCTCGAGACGAGCCTCTCTTGCCACTGCCTGGACTGTCAGAGTCCGAGCGCCGAGCCTGTGCGCTGGGAACGCACCTCTTCCTCCTCTGCCTCGAGTTGTTCACCAGAGTTCACCTCAGAGGGGGCTGGGCAGGGCAGGGGCACCCTCAGGATCCAGGCCGTCACCCCTTCCCGTCATTCTGGAATGCTCAGGAGGTGGTGGAGTGGATCTCGGAGTTCGGGTTGCACGTCGTCTCGTTCGATCAGTGTCGGCATGGTTCGATGTCCCAGAAGCCCACGTCCGTCGTCACCAATGACGCCAGAGCCGTTGATGTCTTGGGGCTTCGCTGCAATCATCCACACCGCCATAAGGGTATCTATGGCCTGACCCCTGGGGGACGCTTCGTCACCGCTCAGCTGGCTCGTTATCCGCCGCGGCTGTGCCGGGCTCTTGCTCGCTTGGCGGTCGGCGCGCTCCTCATCCATCAACAAGACCAGAGCCATGGCCGACGACCATGGCAGGCGCCGCGGGCGCATCATTACCTTCTTGATGAGCGCGCTGAAGCCCGTGACGACCGACAGGTACGCCGCCGCGCTGTGCGCTTTCAGCTCTGACCTGGAGGCGCTGGGCTACGGCATCCACGAGCTCTCTGAGGAGCAGCTCGACTGGTTCCTGGCCGAACGTGTGGTGGACCTGTGCGAGGAGACTGGCGGGGTGGAGGGGCTCGGAACGGCCTCGACTCTGCTGGCTGCCTTCGCAGAGGCGAACCCTCGGCACCACTACCGCGCGGCCTGGAAGGCGCTGGATGTCTGGCGCACCCGCAGGCCGCCTCTGCAGGCGCCCGCACTGCCAGCGGTGCTGGTGCTGGGCATCGTGAACTGGCTCGTCTTGGCAGGGGAGTGTGGCTGCGCGGCCGCCGTGCTGCTGTGCTTCACGGGCCTCCTGCGGGCGTCCGAGGCACTCTCGCTGCGCGGCCCGACCTGGATCAGGACCGCCTCTGGCTACGCGGCGCTGCTCGGCCGCGCCAAGAGAGGGGCCGGGCAGAAGGTCCTGTTCGAGGAGCCGTCCACCGTCAACTGGTTGGACCACTACATGTTGCGTTACCCCGCCAAGGCGGGGCAGAAGATGTGTCCGATCTCGTATCCTCGGCTCCAGCGCTGGCTCCAGAAGGCCGCAGACGCGTTGGGGTTCGGCGCCGTGCGCTTGGACCTTCTTTTCTTTTCTGATTTTTGTTTCGACGCTATCGCTGGACAGGGGGCGGTGGCGAGGCATTGGCCTGCGCAAGCTTGCATGATATGGTCATAACCGCATCTCACCTTTGAACAAAGTCAAGGGGGTCCCCCACCGTGTCTTTATTCCTGTACGCTTCGCGTGCGCCCTCCCCTGATAAGGGTCGGAGAGTTGGTTGTAGGTGACGTTCTGAAATACATGGATCTTGCTGGATGGTTTTCGGAATGCCAGGTCTCTCATCCAGTCTCGTCTCGATTATCTCTGTTAAATTTTGGCCCCGCTGCGCTCCCACCCACCCGCGGTGGTCACCATGCAACGTTGTTGAGCGCGCGGGCCACTCATCGCTCCCCCTGGCGAGGCATTGGCCTGCGCAAGCTTGCATGATGCGGTCATGACCGCATCTCACCTTTGAACAAAGTCAAGGGGGTCCCCCACCGTGTTTTTATTCCTGTACGCTTCGCGCGCGCCCTCCCCGGATAAGGGTCGGAAATGTATATGTATCTCTTCTTGTTTGTTCTTTCTCTTTCACCCTCTATATATGTATGTTCACCCCCGTCTCTTTCTCTCTCTCTCTCTCTCTCTCTTTCTTTTTTTCTCCCTCTCTCTCTCTCTCTATATATATATATATTCAAAATATACGTATGTTTGTTCACCCCGTCCTCGTCCTTTGCCATCTCCTCGGGGCTTCTCCGCCGCCGCGTATCTGGAGTCGCAGACTCGCTGCGGGCGCGGCGAGCCCCCGGGCTTCAGCCGGGTCGCGGCAGCCAGAGTTTCTGCGCCGCCGGATTTCGCGCGTCGGCGACTGACGGAGCGGGCGGGAGTAATCGCGACAAGTTCAGCGCCAGAGAACAGGCGCATGAAATACCTGATCACTCCGGCGCCCGACAACGACGACGAAGCCGGCGCGCCGACCAGGCGCGCCTGGAACGCCGAGCAGGCGCGCCAGGCGCGCCGACCAAGCACTACGCCAGTCACACCAGGCGCACCGGCCAGGCACGCCAGGCGCGCCAGGCGCACCGACCAGGCACGCTAGGCACGCCGACGAGGCGCGTCAGGCTCACCACTATATACCCAGAGGCTCCCAAGTGTCTGTCGATGATTAATTTTTCAAACCTGCCGGAGCCCAATGACTAACACAAGAGAAGCATAATTAAAACAACTTCGTGTAACAAATGGTACATACTTATACACTAAACCAATGAATTGTGCCGCGGGAGCGTTGTCGAATTAAGCGGGGCACTGGCTCGGCGGTGCCGCGCTTGATTGGCGGGGGGTCTCTGCGGGCCCCTCGGGTCCGCGTCGCCTCTGTTTCTAGCTGATATAGGCGGCCCCAGGGCTGATAATTCGTGCGAGTCAAGGCCCTAGAGAAAACTCACCTCCTCTGCCCCCCTGACCGAGAAAAACTCACCTCCCGCTCCAGAAAAAAAACTCACCTCCTCGCTCTAGAAAAACTCACTTCCCGCCACCGCTGATGATCGAGGTGCATGGGTTTATGTTTTTTGTTTGTTTTTGAATACGTCTCCTGCGAGGCGGCCTCGTGGCCACGGATAGATCTGCCTCGAAATCCACGGCGCGGGGAGAAAAAAAACAGCCCCGAGGAGGAGGATGAGGAGGAAGCGGGGGAGGAAGAGGAGAGAGAGAGAGAGAGAGAGAGAGAGAGAGAGAGAGAGAGAGAGAGAGAGAGAGAGAGAGAGAGCGGGAACGAGAGCGGGAGCGGGAGTGCCGCCCCGAGGATCGTTCACTGGTGATAGGAAATGTAAACCATGTTTTTGAGCCTCCTGAGGCGTCCTCGTACACGGCTGGATCCGCGTCGAAATTCGTGACGCTTCGCGAGTCCCCACCAGCCCATCCATAAACGATGCCCGCGAGAGCTGGCGGGGGGAGAGAGGAAGAAGCACCCATAGTCAAACAACGAGGGGGCTTGGGAGGCTCCGCGGTCATCTCGAGCAGTGTTGGAGCGGTGTTGGGGCCGTTTGGATCATTTTGGGAGCTATCTTGAGCCAGCTTGGACTATCTGAGCCATCTGGGAAATCATCTTGGGTTTTCTGAGGCCGCTCGGGGGTCTCCAGAGGGCCTCTCGGGTGCCTCTTGGAGGCCTCCTGTGGCTTCTTGGGGCGCTCTTTGGGCCCTCTTGGGGGCCTCTTGGGAGCCTTGGAGGGCCTCTTGGGGCCATGTTGGGAGGAGGGGGTTCCCTTATGTTGCCATGTTGGGAGGATGGGGGTTCCCTTATGTTCCCTCGTGACGCTCCCAGGGGCAGAAAAAAGTACCCTTCAACGCGTCGCAGCCTCCCCCCGTCCAGGTCCAGGGGAGGGGGCATAGGGGGAGGGGTGAACCCCTTCCCGAAGGGGAAGCAGGGGTTGTGGAAGAGGAAAGCGACCCTCGTTAGACCACCTGTCGCCCAAAGGGCTCGTGGGATTCTGGTCCAGACGCGCCCAAGATGGGCCCGAAACCTTCGGAGGATGGGCATCCCTCCTCCGCCTCCCTCTCCCCCCCCCCTCCCAAAACTCAAGGTGGGCCCAAACCCGAGGAGAAAGCCTCCCTCCTCGCCGCTCTCCTTCCTCCTCGCCACCCTCCTCCTTCCCCCCCCTCCACCCTTCCTCCGGGCTCGAGCAGATGGACTGGAGCGGCCCAGGCGTCCCCTTAGCCTTCCGCTCTGCCCTCTGGTTTTCGGCGCCGCGAGCGCCGTCTCCCCCCGCGGGGCGCACGCCCCCCCGCGGGGAGCGCCCGGGGCAGCAATCCAATTCCTTTTTTGAGGGGCTGGACCTGGGCGATCACTTTCGCGGGGACCCCATCGCACCGCCCCACCCGAGACTGCCGCCGCGGGCGCAGGAGGCGCGGCTGCCATGGTGGGCTCCTGGCTATATGGAGCTGCCCGTGCCGCGTCGGCAGCCGCCATCTGGCTGGCACTTCCAGGCGTGGGAGCCCCCCCACGGTCGCGGCAGGGTGCCGGAGGTGTGGCTCGTCCCGTTGCATCACCCTCGCTTCGACGGCCGCCGCGACCCGTTCGCGATCCTGATGATCTGGGCGGAGCCGCTGGTTTCGTGCCCGCACGGGCCCCTGATGTTTTTCGGTTCAAGTTTCTGTTACGTTGTTTTTTGTTCGCCTCGCCCTGCCCCCCCATCCCAGGCACGCGTGGCGCAGCGACATGCGGGAGGAGGGCTGCCTGTATCCCGCCAGGACTGCTTGCAACAAACAAACCAAAACTTCCCTATTCCCTGATTTCCTCCTCTCTCCTTCTCCCTCCCCCCCCCTCCTCCTCCTCCTCCTCCTCCTCCTCCTCCTCCTCCTCCTCCTCCACCCCCCCCCTCCTGCTGTTGCTCGTTCTCCTCCTTCTCCTCCGCCGCCGTCCGTCCTCGAGGGTTTTCAGATCCTGGAGGAGGTGACGCGCCGCGCGTGGACACCGCGCGCGATGGCCGATCAACTCTTCAATGCCATCATGTCGACGACGACGCCGGAGTCGATCGAGCACGTCGACAGGATTCTTCCTTTCCTCATCCTCCTCCTCCTTCTCCTCCTCGTTGTTCCTCGTGGTCCTCCTTCTTCTCTTCGCCTTTCCTTATCCTCATCCTCCGTCCCTTATTCTCCTTCTCCTCCTCTCTTTTCCTTATCCTCCAGATCCTCATATCCTCCTTATCCTGCTTCTTCTCCTCCTGTTCCGCCTCCTCCTTACCTTTCCTTATCCTCATCCTCCTGTCCTTATCCTCCTTCCCCTCCTCATTTTTCCTTTCCCTCCGTATCATATTTATCCTCCTTATCCTCCTCCTCCTCCTCTTCCTTCTACTCCTACTCCTCCTCCTCCCCCTCCGCCTCCTCCTTTCCTTTTCATATTCTACATTTCCTTGTCCTCCTCCTCCTCCCATCCTCCTCCTCTTCCTTGCGCCCCCCTCCCGAAGGACGCGCGTCTGGTTCAGCCTCGCCCACGACCGCAAGGTCGCCGCCCTTCCAGACCCGAAGGAGGTCATCAAGGTTCCAGGGGACGCTCCGAATGAGGAGAAGAATGAGGAGGAGGAGGAGGAGGTGGAAGAGGAGGAGGAGCAGGAGGGGGAGGAGGAATAGGAGGAGGAGGGGGAGTAGGAGGAGGAGGAGTAGGAGGAGGAGGAGGAAGAGGTGGAGGAGGAGGAGGAGGAGGAGGGGGAGGAATGGGGTGATGAAGAGGAGGAAGAAGAAAAGGACGGGGGAGGGCACGGAAGAGGATGAGGCAAAAAGGGTGGAGGCGCAATGTGAGGAGGCTACGGGGGAAGGATGAGGAGGAGGAGGAGGATAATTGAGGCTGAAGGGGGGGAGAGGCGGGAGAGGAGGAGGGGAATGAGGAGGAGAAGGAGGAGGAGGAGGAGGATAACTGTGGCTGAAGGAGAGGAGGGGGCGGAAGAGGAGGAGGGGCATGTGGG
The DNA here is from genome assembly GCA_963575745.1 of Prorocentrum cordatum. Lineage (NCBI taxonomy): Eukaryota > Dinophyceae > Prorocentrales > Prorocentraceae > Prorocentrum > Prorocentrum cordatum. The sequence continues at coordinate 636,777 of CAUYUJ010001181.1, forward strand.
GGGGAAGGAGGAGGGGCGCTTGTGCCGAGGTGTGTGCTGACGACCTGAGGTACCACAGCAAGAGCCTCGAGGGCATCCTGGCGACGGTCTGGGAACGCCGCGGCATGCTGCAGTACGCGCGCGCCATGCACAATATCGACAAGGCCCCGATCGGGCCTCAATTTCGACCAATCGAGTTCGATCGGCCGTCGCCTTCTATCGAGGCCTCGATTCCGACGCTCGACTTCGATCGAAGTCGAGCGTCGGAATCGAGGCCTCGATCGAATTCGAGGGTCGATCGGAGTCGAGGGTCGACCGAACCTCAAGTCGACAGAGAAGGGCTGCCCATGTGAATTGGGGGAGGGCGGGGAAGTGAAGGGGGCGGGAAAGGGAAAGGGGGGGCGGGGCGAAGGGCGAAGGAGGAGAGGCCGCAAGATCACGGAGAACGGACGGGAATCAGAAGAGCGAATGGGGGCGAGGAAGGGGCTGGGAGGAGGATGGGGGAGGAGGAGGGGGAGGAAGGAGGAGGAGCAGGAGGAGGAGTAGGAGGAGGAGGAGGAGGAGGAGGAGGATGAGGAGGAGGAGGCGGAGGAGGAGGAGGAGGAGGAGGAGGAGGAGGAGGAGGGGAGAGGATTTTTTTTTGATGTTCACTCCTCCGCCGCAGTCCTGCGACTGGAGCCTGAGCGGCGAGGCGCCGGCCGACGGCAAGGAGGACGTCCTCAGCAACTGGGCCCTCTTCGAGGGCAGCGCGCTGCACGCCATGATCGCCTACGTGCACAAGCTGCGGGACAACCGCGCGGCCTCGAAGGTTGGCGGCGTAGAGGCGACGGGAGCGGCGGCTCGATGGGGGTGGCTCCATGAGGAGCCAGTTGGTTTCTGAGAAGTCCCCCCGCCTTAACATAGAAGCCATCTTCGAAGCCTCCGGACCGTTCAAAAAGCACCCTGCCTGCTTGGAGAGACGCCCCCCTCGCGCCACCCCCTGCTGCGCAACGCCGAGAAGGATCCTGTGCTGGCCCAGCTGAAGTCGATCTGCAAGCCGCCCATGACTCGGAAGAAGCGCGAGCCGACGGACGCCCAGCCGTCGGACAGCTGGGAGGAGGGCATGCCTGATGATGCGGAGCCGGCGGCCAACATCGCGATCGTCGAGGATCCGCGGGCCGAGTGCACGCGCGAGGTCCAGCTGGCTGACGGCGAGCTGGTGACGATCATCATCGACGAGGAGAAGGTGCGCAAGTTTGCCCTCGAGATCATCGGCACCAGAACCGACGTGTCCATGGATACCAGGGAGCAATCCGTTTGGGATGCGTTCCAGTGACATTGATTTCCTTGAGAGCCCCCCCAGGTATCCTGAGGGCACCTCAAGTCTCCTAGAAGCTTTCCTCCAGTCTTCTGGGACTTGAACGGCTTCTAGGAGACCCGAGGCGCCCTCAGGATACCTCGGACGCTCCCAGGGAAGTGAAACTCGCTTCCCCCGAGGAGGAGGCGACGGAGGTGGCCAGGTCCATCCTCTACGAGTCCGAATACAAGGAGGGTGATCGCATGGACGCGCTGATCGACAAGACCATGAATTGCGAGCTCTGGGATCCCATTGAGATCCACTCCGGTGACGAGTCTGATGAGAGGACTCCGAAGCGGGCCAAGGTCGGCGCCCCCGCGGACGAGTCGGCTGGCAAGCACCTCGAGGGCACCGTCGGCTCGAGGGGCGCCGAGCCCGCCGCCGCGGGCGCGGGCAAGGAGGCGAAGGCCGCCTTCCCGATCCCTGCGGCGCCGCCGACTGCCGGTGCACCGGGCAGGGGGGCCACTAGAAATAGTGGAAGGGAGGCAAGGATGGAGGGAGGGATGGGAGAGGAGTCAGGAGGGGAGGGAAGGAGGGGCGCGCCCGAGGCGCCGGCATCCGTTCCCCCTTCCCTCCCCCCTTCCCTCCCTCCATCCTCCATCTCTCCGCCCTCCCTCTTCGTTCCTTCCCTCCTGCCCCTCCGTTCGGCCATCCCTCAGCGATGGCATCGCGTCGTCGATCGTGGAAGGCGAAAGCGAGGGGGCTCACTGCTCCTCCCTCGCCCTCTAGTCTCTCTCTCTCTCTCTCTCTCTCTCTCTCTCTCTCTCTCTCTCTCTCTCTCTCTCTCTCTCTCTCTCTCTCTCTCTCTCTCTCTCTCTCTCTCTCTCTCTCATCTCTCTCATGTCTCTCATATCTCTCTCTC
>CAUYUJ010001182.1:5000-32500 GCA_963575745.1 Prorocentrum cordatum
CATCATCATCATCATCATCATCATCATCATCATCATCGTCGTCGTTGTCGTCGTCGTCGTTGTCGTCGTCATCATTGTCATCATCATCACCACCACCATGGTCAAAATCATCATCATCAGATTCATCATCATCATCATCATCAGCAGCAGCAGCATGAGCATCGTCATCATTATCATCAAAGCCATCACCAGCCTAGGCATCATCATCAGCATCTCCTGTATCACCATCATCACGATCATCATCATCATCATCATCATCATCATCAGCAGCAGCATCATCATCATCATCATCGTCATCATCATCGTCATCATCATCACCATCGTCATCATCATCATCAGCAGCAGCAGCATCTAGAGTCGGACCTAGGCCAGAAGAGCATCCCTCAAGAAAATGAGACCCTCCGCCGACCAAAGCGCACAGAACATCCAAGGGCACCCTCCCAAGGATGCACAAGATCATCCAACAAACACGAAGAACACTAGGGTGCCCTCCCTGAACCGATCTCGATAGTATGCCTCGGCCAGACTGTGTCATCACCCTCCATCATCAGCAGCAGCAGCAGCATCCCCAGAAACATATGCATCACTACCAGCTGCATAATCGTCAGCATCGTCAAGATCATCGTCATCATCATGCATCATCATGATCAGCATAACCAACAACAACAACAGCAGCAACAACAACAACAACCACAACGAAAACGACAACGACAACGACAACAACTACCATAATAACAATAACAACAAGAATAATAACGTCATCATCATCAGCATGATCTGCATCATCACCATCAGCAGCAGCAGCAGCATCATCCGTCTCCACAATGATGTCCCACTGTTCTCCGCCCCTGCTGGTCTCGTCGTCCCCTTCACAATTACTCAATATGAATACTACTCTCCCTCTTTCCCTGATGACGTCTTTTGCGTATTCGCCCCCCCCGCGTACTGTTTTTTTACACACACGATTCCCCGGAGTTGGGTTTTCGCCTGCGTCTTTTTTCAAAATGCTGCTCTCGCTGAGGCGCCGGCCTCACTTCTGCTTCCGAATCGTGCTCCCGCTGCAGCGTGGGCCTCATTTTCGGATCGGTGTTTTGCCTCCGTCGTTCAGGATGGCGTTCTCGCCCCAGCGCGGGCCTCTTTCTCGCGCGCCCATCCGCCCGCCACCACCGCGCCGCACCACGCCCCGCCCCGCCGCACGCACACCCACCGCCACTTCCACCCACCAACGCACGCACGCACGCACGCGCACCACCACCGCGCACCGCCACCACCACCGCACTACCCACCCACCACCACCACGCTACACCGCGTCACACCACATCACACGCGCGCACACCAGACACACGCACGCACGCACGCACGCACGCACGCACCACACACACACACACACACACACACATACACACACACACAACACACACACACACACACACACACACACACACACACACACACACACCACACCACACACAAACACACCCACACACCACACACACACACACACACACACACGCACACACACACACAAACACACACACACACACACACGCACACCACCACCACCGCCATCACGCACACACGCACCTGGCCCACCACCAAACCACCAAGACGCCACAAAACGTCACACCACAGCACACGCGCACACACGCACACACACAAACACACATACACACACCACCACCACAACAACCACAACCACGCACACACACACACACACGCACGCACGCGCACCACCACCCACTACGCACACGCGCGCGGAGCCACAGGTCCGCTACGACACGCGTCCGCGGATAGAGAAAATCAGCGCCATGGTAAGGGATGAGAGGGAGGGGTAGGATGTCAGATGTTGACGCGAGCGCACCTAACTTGTCGCTACCCTCTCGCCCTCCCCCTCAACCCTGGGGCCCCCTAGAACCCCCGACCTCCCCCCCCCTGGCACTATCCCGTACAAGTATAGAGGACCCCTGATACACCCTGAAACCTCCTCTCTTCCTAATCCTCCTTCTCCTGCTCCTCATCCTTCTCCCTCTCCTCGGCAGAATCATGTTGCGAACTCCCGAAACTCCCAACTGTACAAAGGTTGTACCGATGGATAGCGGCTCATTTTCGAAATGGGGCTCTCGCAATAGACTTCCGCAATTCAAACGACCAGAACCTTCGGAAATGTGCACGGGAGGATAGCTGATCCTTTTTCGGAACGGGGCTCACGTCGGACACTTCCTTGAATTTGTTCATCATACATCTTTGTGCGTCCCCTGGATGGGGCAATAATCGCCCCACCCTTGGATCCGCTGGGGGTGTTGGGCACGTGCTGTCGGAACGGGTGGAGGGGGGGTTAGGGGAGGAGGAGGAGGGGGGGAGGAGGAGGAGGAGGAGGAGGAGGAGGAGGAGGAGGAGGAGGAGGAGAGGGAGGAGAGGAGAGGAGGAAGGAGGAGGAGGAGGGGGTGGAGAGGGGGGAGATGGGCAGGCTCCGTCGGAAGGTCGGCCGCCCACCCCTCGAGGAATATCCCGCCCAGGGCATTCGAGCCAGAACGATTGAGGAAGGCTGGCCGCCCTTTGCGGCGGTCGGCGCTTCGCCTCCCCCCCTCGCGCGCCGCCGATGCTGCGCATCGTGCCTACTCTTTCCTCGGGGGAGGCGGAGGAGGTTGGAGGAGGAGGTTGGAGGAGGAGGGAGGAGGAGGAGGGAGAAGGAGGAGGAGGAGGAGGTTGAAGGAGGAGGAGGAGGAGGAGGAGGTTGAAGGAGGAGGAGGATGAGGAGGAGGAGGCATACGTCGATCGCCCCGAGGCACGGCGGGAGGGCCTCGTCCGGACAGCAGGCCCTTCGGGCGCGGGTCGCTCAAAGCGGGCGCGGGCCCGCAGCGGAGCGGGGACGCCTGCGGGGACTTCGTGCGGAAGGGGCCCTCGGGACTGGAGGGCGTGCCCGTCGGTCAGCCGAGGCAAGCAGAAGCACGAAGCAGGAAGGCGTCGAGAGCAGATTGGGCTCAAGGGGCCCAAGGACACACACCTAAATACACACATATAAAAGGATGCCCTATAGTTTCCCATATGTTATGGATGTTCGTCTTCCCCCCCCCCCACACACACACTTCCAGATTTTCCCACACACACACACACACACACACACACACACACACACACACATATATATATATATGTATAGATATACATGTATATACATATGTGTATATATATATGGGGGATCGACGATTCATTGTGTCCGTGTTTTTTTCCCTCCTGATGGGTGTCCGCCCCCCCCTAAAGAGGGCGGAGAAGGCGAAGCCACTCGCTCGCTGGAATGGGAATTCGCTCGAAGGTCATTGGAATCTGGGAATCCAGAAATACCAACCTTTCAGCGACCGATGGGTACAGGGACTCGTGCGGAAGGGTTCTTGGGACGAGAGGGTGCACTGCAGCATCGTTGATGCATCCTGGGCTCACTCTGGTCTTAAATCGGGCGTGTCCCCCTACAGGGGCATGTTCGAAGAAAAATAACGAATACTCGAAAAATACTCCAAAACTGTCCCCCAACAAAAAAAAAAACAAGAAATGGTCCCCATGGCTATTTTGAGTAGTTTGGAATATTCCTCATGCAGAGGGACACGACCGACTTAACTCTGGTCCTCTCCCTCCTCCTCCTCCTCAAATCCTCAAATCCTCGACCCCACGAGAGACACGCAGACAACGTCGCCAGAGGGGCGGCAGGGGCCCCGCTCGCGAGCCAGCGCGCCCACTGGACGGCGGCCAAGGTTTCGAGGAGCGTCGGCATCGACAATCCATCCCACCGCCTTCTGTTTCCAACGATCGTTCCTCCGTTCTCCCCCCTCCCTGCTCCTCCTACCCCGTCTCCTATGCCTCATCCTTCCTATCATCATAATCATCATCGTCGTCATCAGCAACAGTAACATCATCAGAATCCCCCTCCTCCTCATCATCATCACCATCCTGCTTCAATCCCCCTTTCCTCCTCATCCTCCTCCTCCTCCTCCTCCTCCTCCTCCTCCTCCTCCTCCTCCTCCTACTCCTACTCCTACTCCTACTCCTACTCCTACTCCTACTCCTACTCCTACTCCTACTCCTACTCGTCCCTCACCACCTCCCCCACGGAAGAGAGAGGAGGGGAAAGAGAGGATGCGGGAATGGCGAAGCGAGGAAAGGAGGAGGAGGAGGAAGGCGAGGAGGAGGACGAGAAGGAAGGCGATGATGGACAAGGGAGGGAAATTGACGAGCCCGTTCGAATGGGAGGGGAGGAAGAGGAAAGAACTCCAAGCACAGGTGAAGACGAGGACGAGCCAAAGGACAAAGAGAAGGAGAGGGGCAGGCAGGGGAAGCGGGCGGGAGGAGGAGGGGGGGGCAGGAGAATGAAGAGGGGGGGGGGGGGGAGAGAGGGGCAAAGAGGAGGCGGCGAAGGCCGGAGAAGGAGGAGGAAGGAGGAGAAAGCAGGAGGAGGCAGCAGGAGAAGGCAGGAACAAGATCGGGTCGGATGGGCGGTCCACGAAGGAAGGGTCGAGCCCTTGCTGCCGGGCGAGGGCCCGGCCCACGAGCTGCGGCCCTCCGCTGCCGCTCCCATGCCAGCATCTGCTCTCTCGTCTGAACCATCTCCCGGCTCCGCTCCTCTACCATCGCGCCTCCTCCTCCTCTCTCCTCCTACTCCTCATGCTCCTCCAAACTCCTCATCCTCCTTCTTCCCACTCCTCCTCTCCTCCTCCTCCTCCTCCTCCTCACTCCCCCTCCTCCTCCTCCTCCGCCTCCTCCTCCTCCTCCGCCTCCTCCTCCTCCTCCTCCTCCTCCTCCTCTTCCTCCTCCTCCTCTACTATCGCGCCTCGTTGCTTCTCTTCGGCCTGCTCCCACTCGAGGTTCCGGGGGCCACGCAATGATGTGCGAGGGGCAGTAGACAGTCTGGACAGAGGTAGGGCACGTTACACAGTGAGCAGCTAACCGAACGTGCCCCGCAGACCGCCTTCCTGCATTGCTCCCGACTGCCTGGACATCGATGTTCGGGAAATTCTGCGCAGTTGGGGCCCGTGTTGGCACAGGTATCATTCACGCGGTAGTTCGACGCATTAGAACGCGCCGTGAGGGCCAAAAAAGAGGACGCGCCGGACGTAGCCCGCGGCTGCCTCCGTCTCTCGGGCCATACGCCCCTGGCTTTCGGAGAGCGCGCACGGGGAAGTGGGACCCTGACAACGTCTGCAGCAAGTCGTCCAATACGCGTCGTCCTCAACGGGCTGCCCGGAAGAGTTGAAACCCCAGGGCACAGCCCCTGGGGTAGCCCCCCGGTTCGAATCCAGGGGCCTCCTCGTGAAATCCTGTCCTAGTCCGTTTTACGAGCGGAGACCTCATCGATTGGGTGAAGGGTTCCCTCGGCTGCTTGGCCGCGGGGCCCGCAGTTCAGGCGCTTCACCGCGCGAGTTGCCCGGCGGCTGAGCCTGCCCATCATCCATGGGCACTGATAACGGGGACAGTTCCTGGGCCGACATGGGCGAACACACGGGGCCACCGGCCTCCGGGTCGCCCTCCGGACCAGAGCCGCCAGTCGCGTTCACGCGTCGGCGTGGCGTCGACTTCACCGACCTCTCGTCGTCGGACGAGATTGATATATGATCGAGGTCCTCACCTGATTCTTCCTCCGTCTCAGGCGAGATCGCGTAGGACTGTTGTACACCAGATGGTAGGGGCGCCACGCCCCAATTACTCGATCCGTAACATTCGGCGTCGTCGCCGGCCGGTACCGCGCCCGCTCTCGGCGTCTCGCGGCGGCTGGTCTCATCTTCCGTTGGAAACTCTTCCGCCGACAGCGGGAAGTTCATGCTGATGTTCTGCGAAGAAAGTGAATCGAGACCCCTGAGTCTGTCAGGGGGCTGAAAAAAAATCTGACTCGTTCCTTGTGAGCCGTGGCATTGTTCACGAATACCAAGCGCATCATTATTTGCGCCCTGATGCACAGCCTCCTTGTATCGTGGAAGAAATTTCGGCTGATAACCAGTGTTTCGCATATTCATCAAGAACTCAGGCAAAATCTTCACTGTGCGAATCTCATAGTGATGTCATTTTTCAACGTGTTCGTGTTCATATTGGTCAAGGAAAGCTGTGAGACCACGGCGCGTGTACGATGCACATCTAGCCTTGGCTTGATGCCCATTACGCGATATGTGTTGGAGTAAGTTATGGATGTTTCTAATGGTGCGCGGGAGCGCCCGGCCCGGGCGAGGGGAGGGCGCGCGGCGCGCGCGCTGTTTCCTCTGAACACAAATAAACTGTGGATGTATGTCGTGTCCGCAGGCCCTGCCAGCCTTGATTTGGAAGGACGTGGCAGGGAGCGAAAAGATGGTGAAGGGAGCGTTTGGAATGACTGAAGATTCGCTGTTGCAGGAAATGGTGAAGATTGGGACGGATGGATAAACACCGAAAATGTTCAAAGCATTGAATGGTACGGGCTGGGTCGTTTTGCGGCGAGCCGAACAGCAGTGGTTCACATAGGATGGAGAAGGTTGGATCATATGGAGGTGGACAAAATTGCATGTGCTGCGATGGTGAAGGTGGGGCCAGATGGATGCACGCGCGACGCCAAGGCGAAAGCCACAGTTTGAAAACGAACTGGCCTCCCTCCTTGAAATTGCTTCCAATGTTTCCCAACAGTCCTGTGGTGTTGGGTCCTCGCTTTGGAATAACAGTTCCCGCGCTCTCCTTCTCCACCTCCTCCTCCTCTCCCTCCTCCCTCCTCCATCACCATCATCATCACCCGTTTCAGCACACCCCTCACACGCTTCGTGGCCCCATAGGGAGCCCCACCGAAGGTCCCAGTGCTACCGTCCGCATGCGTCCCGCACACCCAGTACAGCGCTTCGTGGCCCCATAGGGAGCTCCACCGAAAGTCCCCGTGCTACCGTCCGCATGCGTCCCGCACACCATGCACAGCGCTTCGTGCCCCTGTAGGGAACCCCAGCGAATGTCCCAAGGCTACCGTCCGCATGCGTCCCACACACCCAATTTTGCACGTTCACCTACCCAGTACGACGCTTCGTGGCCCCATAGGGAGCTCCACCGAAACCCCCAGTGGGACCACCCGCGTGCGCCCAGGAAACCCAATTCTTGACGTAGCCCGCTTTGACCTGACTCGCCGCCGGCGCGCTCGCCCGCGGCCGCTGACTAAAAAGTATCCCCACCAGCCCATCCAGAAACGATGCCCAGGCAAGTTGAGGTGATCAGGGAAGTGCGGGAGCAAAGAGGGGGACAGCCGATCGGTGCGAAGGATGAAGACAAGGAGGAGGCTAGATGGATGGATGAGGGAGTGGCGAGAAGGAAGATGAATAGGATGAGGAGGAGAAGGGGGAGGAGGAAGAGGAAGAAAAGGAGTAGGAGGAAGGGGGGGCAGGAGGAGGAGGGCGAGCAAAAGGGCCAGAGGTCCCTTGAATGCCTCTCGGAGCCTCTTGGGATATCTTTTGGGCGTTTTTTGGGAGGCCTTTTGGGACGTCTTGGGGGTCTCTTGGCCGTCCTGACGTACTCTCCTGCGTTTTGGGTGCCTCGGGGGGGCCTCTTGAGGCCCTTGGGGTCCTCTTGGGGGCCTCCTGGGGGCCTCTTGAGGCCACGTGGGCCATCTTGGGGCCTCTTGGGGCCTCCTGGGCGCCTCTTGGGGCCATCTTGGAGGAGATCGGTCAAAAAAGAAGGGAGCTTCAACTGCGCCCCCCCATCGGGAGCCCGGAAAGTAGCCGCATGGACCCCTGTTGAGGCGCTTTGGGGGCCGTCGTGGGGCTCTATTGGGGCCCTTTTGGGGCTCTCTTGGGCCATCTTGGAACCATCTTGAGGCCTCGAATGGCCATCGGAGGCGAGAAAGCAAGAAGGCAAATTCAGTGGTTGTCCTTAGGTTGTGGAAGGATTTTGGCCTTTGGAGGCCTCCTTGGGGAGCTCTTTGGCATCTTGGAGTCGTCTTGGGGCGGTCTTGAGGCCTCTTGGAGCATCTTCGGAGCCATTATGAAGCATTTTAGGCTATCTTGAGCCATCTTGGAGCTCATCTTGAGCTTTCCGAGGCGCTCTTGGAACCATCTTGGGCCATCTTGGACGCTCCAACCCCTCGCGACACCCCCCGTCCAGGTCCAGGGGACGGGGTAGGGGAAGGGGTCAAGACCCCCTTCCCGCCCGCAAGCCGTCTCGCTCACTCCCACCCGCCCTCCCAACACATACGTAGCACCCGAGTCTGGCCCGAGCCTCAGCATATTCAGCAGTCGTCTTTAGATGGGCAGCTACTGGGGGCCAATCCGCCGCCGCCGCCGTCGCCGCCGCCTCCGCCGCCGCCGCCGCCGCAGCCGCCGCAGCCGCCGCCGCAGCCGCTGCCGCCGCAGCCGCTGCCGCCACCGCCGCCGCCGCCGCCGCCGCCGCCACCGCCGCTGCCGCCGCCGCGGCCGCCGCCCCCGCCGCCCCCGCCGCCACCGCCGCCGCCGCAGCCTCCGCCGCCGCCAAGTGTACTCTGCACTGTTTTTTTGACAGGGATGGTGGGGGGAGGCCGGGGTAAACCCTTCCCCAAAGGGGAAGAAGGGAGTTCGAAGAGGAAACGCTCTAGACCACCTACGCCCAGAGGGCTGGTGGGCTTTGGCATTCTCACCCACCCAGCACAGCGCTTCGTGGCCCCATAGGGAGCTCCACCGAAGCGCCCAGTGGGACCGCCCGCATGCGTCCCAAAAACCCAATTGGGCACTTTCACCCCGCCAGTACAACGTTTCGTGGCCCCCCACAGGGAGCTCCACCGAAGCCTCCAGTGGGACCGCCCGCATGCGTCCAGGAAACCCAATTTTGCATTTTCACGTACCCAATACAACGCTTCGGGGCCCCATAGGGAGCTCCACCGAAGCCCCCAGTGACACCGCCCGCATGCGTCCCCGAAACTCAATTTGGCATTTTCACCCAGCCAGTACAACGTTTCGTGGCCCCAGAGGGAGCTCCACCGACGGCCCCAATGCTACCGCCCGCATGCGTTCCCCCCCACCCAGTGCAGCGCTTCGTGGCCCCATAGGGAGATTCACCGAAGAAGATATTCAATATTCACAATTGCGGTACCCACAACTGCATATGATTGGGTCCTTCGCCAGGATAATTTACACGAACCCGCGGGGCGCTGAAAGGAGAGCCACATTTTGAAAACGAACCAGCAAGCTGTTGCAAGCTTTCAAAACGAATGTGCGCGGCGCTAGAGCAAAAATCACATTTTGAAAACCACCAGGGCTCCATCCTTGAATATGTTGCAAATATCAATGTTCAGGATCATGATTGGCGAAAAGTCTTCAGGGAGGAGTCGTTTATGAGGAAAGGAGAAGGAGGAGGAGGAGGAGGAGGAGGAGGAGGAGGAGGAGGAGGAGACGAAGAAGGAGGAGGACCAAGGAGAATGGGGAAGGAGGCGGCGGAGGCGGTGCCGCCGGGAGGCTGGGGGCGCGCCGCTCCTGCAGTTGCCCCCCATGGAGCTCTCGAGGACGCCTGGCTTCGGCGGAGGGCGCAGCGCCGGAGAAGGTCCGCCCCATGGCAGGTCATCGCGGCCGCTGTCGCCGTCCGCGGCCTTTCTTCGTCCTCGCCCTCATGCTTCCACACCCTGCCGCGGTGCACACTCATCCCCCTCCCCCATCTGCTCCTCCCTCCCCCATCCTCCTGCTCCACCTTCCCCTTTTGACTCCTCCTCCTCCTGCTGCTCTTTTTCCTCCTCCTTCTCCTCCTCCTCCTGCATTTTCTCTTCCCCACTCACCCCTTCGACCCCACTACCTAGTATAGACTTGGCAGGCTGATGCAGGGACAGGGGCCCCAAAAGGAATCGGCCCACTGGTCCAGCGCCGGCCGCGCTAACGCGAATGCTGACCTATCACTTTTACTTCCACCGCTTTCCGCCAACCTTCCCCCAATTTCCGCTGGCGGACCCGCCGCCGGTCTACTTCCGCCGGCTCCCGCGGCAGGCGGGGCGCGCCGAAGGCGAGGTCCTCTCTAGAGCGCGCCCTACGACGAACCGCTGTGCCCAACGGAGGTCTCGCCCGAATCTTGCGCGCCACGTCCCGTAAGGATCGGCTCCTGCGCAGGGCAATCCGGCAGAGAGGGAGGTACCGGCAGAGCGCCCGACACGTTATGTTCGACCGCTGCGCGCCCAGGCCCTCCTCACAGGTCTATCCTTGCTCGAGTGGCCGCCCTCCCCTTCCGCCCCCCCCCCCCCCTCGAGGCGGTGCCCCCGCACCCGCTCCTCCCCCCCCCCTCGAAGCCGTGCCCCCTCCCCCCGCCAATCGGCCCCAAAATCGAGTCGATAAGCCGAACCGGGTCGACGAGAGCATCGAATGGGCAGAACTCGGCAGAAACCGGCTGCGAAGTCGAAATCGGCAAGAGTCGGCAGGGCCGAGTCGGATCGAGTCTGAAACGGGCTGGACGGACGCCGGATCGGAATCGAAATCGGCAGGCGTGGACGGGCGGGGCCCGCCCGTCCACGCCGCGCCCTCCCCGTGCCCGCGCCCGCGCTCTTCCCCCCCTTCGGATATGCGCAACAGTGACCTCTTGTGCGCGACTTTTATGGGGAGCGCGGGAGGGCCAAACCCAAGCGCGCAGGGCGCTACTGTCGCTTCGCGTTCGGCGATCGGGGATCCCAGTGCGCCCACACCAAGGGTCACTCCGGCGAAAATTCACTTTCATGCGTAGTCGACCCGCCACCCCCTTCCCGCGCGCCGGGCCGGCGGCAGAGGCACGGGTCAGCTTGCTCTCGCGCACGGGGACGTGCGGACTCCTCGCGGCCGACGACGAGGCCGACGACGGGGGCGAGGGCGGCGGCGACGAACACGAACACGACGACGACGACGACGACGACGACGACGACGACGACGACGACGACGACGACGACGACGACGACGGCGACGACGACGGCGACGGCGACGGCGACGGCGACGGCGACGGCGACGGCGACGGCGACGGCGACGGCGACGGCGACGGCGACGGCGACGGCGACGGCGACCACGACGGCGAGCGGAAGTAGGAAGAGGAGGACGAGGAGTTGGCTCAGGGAGCTGAGGAGGGGTGGCCTCAACAGAGCAATCAGGCAGCCCACACCTTCGTCAGGGGCGAAGACTCGCCGTGGGCATCGCACGGCGTGCCTCCACGACGCAGAGTTCGAGTTCCTCGACGCGCGAAAAAAAGTGCGCGACTCGGCCTGCGAGGCCTCTCCAGGCAAAATGCGCGGCGCGGCCTGCAAGAGTACCAGTCGAGGAGGACCGCGAGGTCCCCGAGTTTGGCATCCAGGGCGACAGGGACAGGGGGCCAGGGACCCGAACGCAGGGCCAGGCGCAGGCCCGTCCGAGGGCGCAGGCCCGCCCATGGCTTTGAGAATCAGTTCTAGGACGTCGGCCCGCGAACGCACTGGCCTCAGCAGTGTTGGGCGACGCCTTGAGCGTTGTCCCTAGAGTGCGCCCCGCACACCACGCAGAAAAAAAAACAAATAGGCCAACCTGCCACAGGCGGTGTCCTTCTCTCTACGTTCTGACAACGTGCTTGCTTCAGGGTCTGGCACCCTTGGTAACGCCCAGGCAGCGGACACAGCGGATCTGGCCTTCGAAACTGACCACATCATGCGCACCTGGCTCCTCCTCCACGCCCGCAGAAAGCTTCGCAGACTTCCTCCTCCGACCATCGCACTCCACATCACGACTCGAAGGTTGGAGGGGCGGAGGGCCCACAGCCCTGAGGGTGCGCGTGAGGTACTTACAGACATCATGGGCGAGGCTGGCAGACTGCTTGGCACGGGTATTAGCCGTCCATTCGCTGGGATGCAGAGCCGCGTCGCGCGCAGCTTGGTCGGCAAATAGGCCGCCCAGGCGTAGGAACCTGGCGTCGTCTGATCGCACATCGCATCTCACGAGCGCGTGGCCCTTGACCGTTTCAACGACACTGCCCCCCCCCCCAAGTCGCCCATCCGCGCCCACACTCTGAGCCACAGATCTGCACAGGAACACACGCAGCCGGCGGTGGCCCCCTTTCCCCTGCCGAAGGAGGGAACCACCCAGCCACAGTCTGATCCTTACAGGAATGGGCCGAGAGAGGCGAGCAGCAGGTACATCACTGGGCAGAGAACCCTGGCCATTTCGGAGTCTTGGAGGAGGCTTGGGAGCGGGGCAGGGAGGGCGGCCACGAGGTCGAAGCCGCTGTCGCCGGTCTGGACGATGGACCACGCAGCCCTCTTGAGGCGAGGTTCGCACGCGAGAACGGATCCGCAGGAGCCACCCCCAGACGCTGCGCCCCCGAAACAGCTTCCAGGGGGGCTGACAATCAAATGAACTCTGAGATCGATGGGCAGGCAGAGGGCACCAGGCGACAGGAATGGGCAGGAGGCCGCGGCCCCACCAGGCCCAGCCCCCGCCGGCAAGAGGCCCCTCGCGCAGGGAACGGGGCAGGAGGCGGCCGCGCCTGAAGCCCCACGCACGAGGACACCCCCCGCGACGAAAGTGACCCACCGTCCCCGATTCTGGGCCGCACAGATCGCACATGGAGCTATCAGTACGGCATGCCTTAAAGTTACGCTCGTGGCCCCGGAAGCCGCTGGCACCTACGCATCCGACATCAACTCGGCCACGACCCCTTCGGGCGGAAGGCCCAGAGCTGACGAAGGGGCGCAATGGACGGTGGGCGAGACAGGGAGGCGAGATAGAGGCCATCGGAGTGGGCTCGACGCAATAGCCAATCCAGTTTCGCCCGGTCGGCGATCTTCTAGATCGTCAGAGGGCGCACAACACGCCAATCCAGGGAGATGCCCCGGGCCGCGCGGAGGCAGGCTAGTCCCAGGCCGGGGGGCCAACCGATCCCGCGGCGCGAAGCGAGGGCATCCGCGACAGCACCCTGGACAGCGACCCACTTGAAGGCCAGGTTTGCGCCCCGCGGCCGAGAAGGGGCCCCCTATCCAGCGGCGCCAGGGGCCAGAGACAGTCGCGCCCGGAGCCAGCGCCGGATCCATGGCGAGGCATCGGCGGGAAGCGCGAGCAAACAGGTTGACCGCACCGCACGTCGAAGGCTCATCACGTTCCCCCACGACCGCCCCGTCACCGAGTGCCCCCAAGTCCCCACCGGCACCATTCCCAGACTGACTGGCTGCTTGCACTTGCCGCGCGCTCTGCGCAGGAGTCTGGCATTCTTGCCGCGCTGGGCGACTCGGCCCAGGCGCTTGCCGCGAGTTGCCGCACCAGCTCGCTTACCGCACGCAAACTCGCGACCAATATTCCTCGTCGAACGAGCTCCCTTGCCTGAAGGAGACGCGCAAAGACGACCGAGGGCCACAGCCGCGCTGTGACAGTTGGTCAGTACCTTGCCCTATCGCTGAGCACGATGTGGCCCCGCTCCTCACGACGCGGGGCGCAGCCCCGCCACAGCCTGCACCAGGGCGGCCTGACGGCCCGTGGCCATTAGCTGGATGTCGCCCAGCACGCCCCCTAGAGAGACGAGATGCAAGATGGCCATAGGTCGAAGATAGGGATGACGAGAACACGCATCATCAAGTCCGCAAACGAGCAGCCAACCACCACCCCAGTCAGAGGGGCGCATTTGCCCAGCACGATCCCCTCGAACGATACCCCTCTGGGCATGCTGCACAGACCGACGGGCAGGCGCAGGGCGCGCGTCCAACTCGAGGACGCGGGCGTTGCCGGCGAGGCTGTGCCATGATATGAACTCGTAGGCTTTGGACATGTCGAGCAACACTGTGACCGCGGTCCGCCCGCGCGCTGTGGCGCATAATCCCTGCACAGCTCGCCGCCGCGCGCACGCCTCGCAGCTCTTGCCCTGCACGTCTGCGCCGCACGCGTAGTCGCGCCCCTGGCTGCCGGCCCACTCGCCATCTTGCCCATGACTTAGCCAGTGTGCACATGGCCTCATCGCGCCAGGGAATACACAAATCGCGCGGCGTCCTCCGTCAGGCTTTGGTAGCAGCGCCTCCCTCATGTCGCAGAATTTGAAGGATGCGGCCCGTGACGGCCACGGCCATCCGCAAGCTCATAAGACCAGCACTGGACACGTCGCTCACCATGACGAAATATCACAAGTGGACCACGTCGAAACCCAGCCCCGTCACGCCAAAGAATGCGCGAGCCCCGCCCTGCGCACTCCGTCGACCGTTGGCACGCGGACGCAGTCCGCCCACAGCTCAGACCGACGCATGTCCAGGGTGATGGTGACGAGATGAGCCCCTTGCGCGCGAGCCTGGGCATCTGCCCCCTTCATCAGCCAGCCCATTGCACTCGATCAGCTCGTCCTCGTCGTCGCTGAGACAGGCGCAGAACTTCTCGCCCAGGGTGTTACACGCCCGTTTGTCCACGTCTATGCCGCGCGCCTGGTGGAGGTCATCCACGTCGGTGTTCTCGCATACGACGTCCTAGTTCGGTGCGGACCTTTGCGGCCTTGCGGCCTGACGGCCAAGAACCCCGGGAAGGTCTCAGGGGCGCGCGCGGCGGCGGTGGTCGCAGGGGCGGCGCGCACTTCCAGCTCGCACGCCACCGCCTTGCAGGCCCGGAACGGAGGTCAAGGCACACCCCAGCCCTGCCCTTTAAGGTAGCGGCTGACAATGACGAAGTCGATGATACGCGCACTCTTGGGAGAGATGCAGGGAGCCCCCTTCGGCGGGGGCGCTCGAATGACCCCTCTCACTGACTGGTGCCAGCGCGCCTGCGCGAGGGCATCGGGGGCATCTGGCCAACCGCCGCCCATAACGAATGGCCAGCCAGCAGCCCTGAGCAACTCACCACATCCCCCACACCTGGCACAAGATGCCAGCGATGACATCGCCCAGGTCGCGGGAGGCGTGGATGTAAGTAGAGGCGAAGCGCAGCCCCTCCGTTGGCCCCAGTCTGGCGCCCCCTACCGCGCGCCTCGCTGCGAAGGGCGCATGGGCCCAGCCCCATGAGAACTGCAGCGTCCTGACTGCGACCCACGGCCAGGCGAGGATGCCGATGCTTCCCGCGGTGCCATCGCCCTGCCCAATGCGGCATGCAGCGGAGAGGTCGGCCTCGCAACCATCTTCAGGCTGCTTACACAGCGATGCCCGTCTAGAAATCGCCCAGATGACGTTCCTGGTATCAGATCGCAGCAATGTCCTTTGTCATGCGGTCGTCCTCCAACTGGGTCACCATGTTACTCCAGCTCGTGATGATCACCGACATGATGTGGGCGTTCCGTCCTTTGCTGCGCTGGCTGGCGAATCGCTTGGGGGGGTCACCTGTGCCGGCCGGCGACGGGCTGCCCCCGCAGTCGGCGCATTCCGCCGCCATGGTTGATGGGCAGCGGCGAGCAATGCGCGCCGCAGGGGCATCACTGCCCCTCGCGGTCCCCGATCTGCGCCCCTTTGGCGACTGGCGCGCTCTGCCGCCGGCACCCTCTGCCGCGCCGTCGCCACGGCTGCGATGAGCAGCGCAGGCTGCGGGAGCGGCGATGCCCATCTGGCCCCCCCCCCCAATAGCCCAGGCCTGGCCCCGCATCTCTCCCGCGCATCGTGCCCGGCCTGTCGCCCTCGACCGCCAGCGCCGAAAACTGGCTCATAACGTCGCCCCTCGAAGCGAGCGCAGTCGGTCATCCCCCGCTGCAAGACGCCGACGAAGGCTCCACCTTCTAGAGAAAGTCCTGGGCCACGAAGATCCGCACCTAGGCTCGACCCCATCCGCGTCGACGCGGGGAGGGCAGCGCGCGGCAACCGTTCCCAGGCGGAATCCCACCGGCCCCTGTTCCAGGGCTGGCCGCGCGCCGCCAGCGCCGCCTGGCCGCCTCCATCTCCCGCGCTGCGTCGCCAGCACCGCCGGGCAAGACGCGCATTTCAGTCGGGCCAGCGACCGGGGCAGCACGCGCTCTCCGGCGCGGAGGCCACGCGGATGGCTGGGGGCCGCGGCGCTGAGGATCATTGTTCCACGCCCCCCTTGCCCTGCGCCCGCTGCGAATCATGACAACCACTCGCCGCTGCTGGCTGTCAGGCGACCATATCCATCGGAAGAAGCGACGGCGGGAAGGCATACCTCGTCTCCGCGCTCGGGCGCACATCTCCGCCGCCAGCAGCTCCGTCGACGGCCTCGTGGATGCCGGAACGTGGGTGAACCTCGAGCCCCGCAGCATCTGGGCGACGCAGGGCCCGCACCAGCGGCCTCTCTCGCCCACCGACTCGGACCCCCCCAAACCCGAGTTCCTGGATCCACCTCCCAGCCCGCCCTGACACTTGCATCTCGATCGCTGGGGCTCGGCTCCTGTCGGGCGCCTTGCGCTCGAGGGGGCGGCGCCTGGATCGCCACACCCGCGCTGTCCTGGCAAGGGAGCTGCGACGATCTCTCGTCGAGCCACCGCCACCTCTCCAGCACCTCCTCGACGTGGTCGCCCAGTTCGGCTACGATTCCTCCCCGACACTGCAAGGCTTTGCCCTGGCGGCTGAGGGCGCTAGCACGAGCCCGCCAGGCCTGCTCGCACATCACCCGGGCCAGCCGGAGCCCCCCTCCAGGTCCGCGCCCGATTCGAGGATGGCGAAGCTTTCCGTGCGAACGGTGTAGTTGAACACACACACACACACACACACACACACACACACACACACACACACACACACACACACACACACACGCACGCACGCACGCACGCACGCACGCACGCACGCACGCACACACACACACACACACACACACACACACACACACACACGGAACGCACCATCTCCTTCAGTCGGCGCCGCCCCAGCCCACTCGGCTGGACGCGAGGATCCTGGGGTCCACGAGCCAGCTCCTGGCCCGCATCATGAATGATCTGGTGACCCTTCTGCGTGCTCGACTTGGTCCATCAGGCCGGTCATCAGGAGGAGCGGGGATCCCCGCGGACACTTGCTTCTTCCTGAGGCAGTGACGCGTTCCCCTACTCGAGCTGTCCAGCCTGCTGAAGTCGACGCGCCGCACTGCTGGCCCACGGGGCCACTGACCGGGCTGTACTGGAGCCCCCACTGGACAGCACGGCAGCCTCCCTAAAAATACCCATCCAACCAGCTGCTGCCGAACGCGAACTCGGGCTTGCCTCCAGCGATTTCAACCTGCAGGGTCCCGCGCGGCAGACCACGCCCGCCGTGGGTTCGTGCGCAGGGCAGGTCTCGGCCCCCCCAGGGCCCACCGAGGTCCGCATCCTTCTCGGAATTATCGGAGACCCTGCGGCCATCGACGTTGGGCGAGTGCTCGGGCTTCCCTCCAACAATTTCCAACAGCGGGTTCCCTCACTTCGGGTAGACCCCTCCGTAGGTTTCGTCCGCTGGCGAGTCTCGGCCTTCGCAGGGTCCACCCAGGGCCGCAGCGTTGGCGAGGTAATCGATGTCCCTGACCCGAGGCTGCCGACGCTCGAGCACCATGCCGCGTCCGCCACCGAAGTCCTTGGGCACGTACTCTCGCAGCGCCACCTCTGTTGGAAATACCTATCCCATTTCTAGCGGCCGCAACCGTCGATGGCAATGGCACGGCAGGAGCTTGGCTACACACCACGGGGGTGGCGCGCGCTGGAGGGAGAAAGTCCCGACCGAGTGCTGGGGGGGGAGCCTTTCGCCCACCCCTCCTTTTACGTACCGGGGGGAGGGTGGGCCGGGAGGGGTGGGAGGCCTTCCCAGCCCCCCCCCGCGGCGCGTTCGTCTGGTGACGCAACTATATGCGAGTCTGATGTAGCTTGGGCTGCCATGGCTGTGGCTGTCAAGGCCCTGCCAGTGGCCTGCTGTCGGATGCGCTCCTCGACGGCCGCTGCGTCCGGCAGCTCCTTGCTGCCCGGACTGCGCCAGCAGGCTTGACCACAATCAGCTGGCGCATCAGCAGGCCCAATGGACCCCTCCTGACCGTCGCACGAGCCCGCGGAGGCGGCTGTCGCCGCTGGCTTGGCCCTGCAGTCCCTCTTGTCTTCGCCCTTGTCGGTGTGGCTGGGGCTGGGGCTGCGGCCCCGTCATGCACCCCAGAGGTGCCCTCCTTCTCTTTTCGGTGGCGAGCGTCTCCCTCTCTTCGTGGCGAAGCGATCGCGCATGAGCTGCATATCCTGCCACTTGGCGTCCAGCGCCTGCGCCTCCGCCCGGAGAGGTTCAGCACTGCCGCGGCGAGCTCGTTCTGAAGCTGGGCCTTGAGCTTCTGGTATGCCTCGCGCTCGCTGTCGTCGACCTCGACGTCGTCCATCTCGAATACGTCACCGTCGTAGACCTCGGGCACCTCACCCCTGCACAGCTCGGACAAGTCGATGCCGACCACGGGCTGGAACTGCGTCGGCGCGGAAGCTCCAATTTCCTTGTCCTTGTCGTTGTCCTTACCCTTGCCTTTGTCCGTGTCCTTGTCCTTGTCCTTTCTCTTGCCCCTGTCCTTGTCATCCTGCTGCAATATTTCATTGGCCCGCGCGGGCCCCGTGGCCCCAGTGAACGCGGACCTAGTTGCCTCGACCTCGCACGCTGCCTTGTCACAACAGGCGAGGGCGTCGGCCAGCCATGGCTCCGCTTCGACCACCTTCTCGACGATCGAGCTGAAAGCTGTCTTGACCCTCCGCCCGCGCACACACGCCGCTGAGACTTCCTGCTTGAGGAGCTGGTGCTGCTGTGGCGTCTGCTTGCTCGGGACCGGGTGCGCTCCCAGCTCCTGGACTGCTGCACGCTGTTCGGGCGATATCGTCGCTGCCAGGTGCTGGAGCAGGGACTTGCCGTCTGTCTCGGGCGCACCACGGATCCGTCAGACAGGCCAGGGCTGAGGGTGCGTTCCTGTGCCTGACTGCCGTCTAGGGGCTGGCGCACGCGGGGTGGTTGCTGCCGCGACGTCGGTCCCGCTGCGCCCCCGTCGTCCTGACAGGGTCCCCAGTGCTTGGGCCCCAAGATGTGCCCACATCGCCAACACTCACCCTTGGAGAACGTCCGCGAGTAGCTGCAGGAGGTGCAGTTGATGTACTCCGTCTTGTTCTTGGCCGTCCTCGGCTTGCTGGCTCCGGGTATGTCGCGCGTTCGGCCATTGCCTCCCATAGGCAATGGGCCTCCTGCTGTTGTGTGCTCGGGGACAATGTCCCCCCGCGCTGGCGGGGTAATCCAGACCGAGAAGGACCAGGCCGACGGGATGGAGAGACTGCCTCGGAATAGAGGTAGCCGTGTGAAACCCACGGGATCTAATCATCTTGAGCCGAAATGGCTATGGAAAATCAGGAGGAGGAGGAGGAGGAGGAGGGGAACGGGCGGAGGAGGAGGGGGACGGGCTGGAGGGGGAGGGGGAGAGGGGTGCAGTAGGCCTGAGGAGGAGAAACAGCAGCAGCAGCAGCAGCAGCAGCAGCAGCAGTAGCAGCAGCAGCGCGACAGGACAGAAAGAAGGAAAGGAGGCGAGCGGCGGACAGGAAGAAAGAGCAGGAGGAAGAGGATGAGGGGGTAGGGGAAAAGAAGGAGGAGGAGGAGGAGGAGGATCAGCAGCAACAGCGACAGAGGAGTAAGGGAGGAGACCGAGGAAGAGCAAAAGGGGGAAGAAGATAAAAGGCGAACATGAAAGGCGCCTTGGAGACCGAAACACATGTCTAAGATAATGTCTGCATGTGATCCACAGATCAGGTCATATTCCGTAGCCTATCTCAGAGCGGGCAGGGGGATAAGGAAGAGGAGGCAGACGACGACGACGACGACGACGACGACGACGACGACGACAGCGACGACGAGGGCCACCACCACCGCCACCACCACCACCACGACGCCGACGGCGGCGGCGGCGGCACTGCGACTGCGACGGCGACGGCGCGAACCTCCCCCCTGGCGACGCCCCTGTCCTCTTGGCGAGCGCGCTCATGACGTTCCCCAGGGCCAGGAGACTCCTGCGGTGGGCCAGCGGGGAAGGAGGGAGGAGGGAGCCCTGCATCTTCCTTCCAACCCTCCTACCCGCCTGGCCGCTCCAACCTGCTCATTATCGTCCTCACGCCTTCCTCCGCCTCCTGCGCCTCCTCCACCTCCTCCACCTCCTCCTCCTCCTCATCGTCCTCCTCCTCCTCCTCTTCCTCCTCCTCCTCCGCCTCCTCCTCCTCCTGCGCCTCCTCGTCCTCCTCCTCCTCGTCCCTCCTCCTCCTCTCCTCCTCCTCCTCCCTCCTCCTCCTCCTCCTCCTCCTCCTCCTCCTCCTCCTCCTCCTCCTCCTCCTCCTCCTGATATTCCTCCTCCTCCTCCTCCTCCTCCTCCTCCTCCTCCTCCCTCCTCCTCCTCCTCCTCCTCCTCCTCCTCCTCCTCCTCCTCCTCCTCCTCCTCCTCCTCCTCCTCCTCCTCCTCCACCACCCACGCCTCCTCATCCTCATCCGCATCCTCCCGAGGAGAGAGAATAAGGAGGGTAAGGCTGTTTCCGCCGCAACCGCAGCAGACACCAAGCAGTTGGCACCAGGGCGCTCGACGGGACACCGCCAGACGGGCAGGGAGGGCCCCGCGCAATACATCACGAGCAGCGAGGAGCCAGAGGAGGGGGGAGACAGGAGGCGGGAGGGAGGGGGCTCGAGCAGGGAGGAGGGAGGAGGGAGGAGGAAAGAATGGATGGGGGGCCAGACGCCCAATAGAATGAGAAACCAGATGCTACAGATCCGCCGACCCCCGCTTGCCAGGAGCTGCAAGGCATGTAGAACAGATTTTTGATAAAGGCACAGCAACAGAGGGCACACTAAACGCGACCGGTGGGCGAAGAGATCCCCATACTTTCGGCGACAGCCGAACGCCTTGTGCACACTATGGTACCAATCCTCCGCACACTAGCGTTCCGGTAGAGCCTGCTGAATTCGACACTGTTCTTACGTACCTCTGCAGTGACAAATGCAAAAGCCTGCAATGGCCCTGGACTCGGGGCTCGGGCGAAGGGGGGAAGACGAGGAGGAGGAGGAGGAGGAGGAGGAGGAGAAGGAGGAGGAGAAGAAACAGGAGGAACGGGAGGAGCGAGGAGAAGAGGCCGCCAAGGAACACAGATACTGGCGATGTGTGGGCACCCCCAGCGGCCCAAACGATCAACGAAATGCACAAGCCACACACAACCAGTGGGCAAGAACCCCACATCATGTTAATTCCACAGGCCGCTTAACTTCTCATATGATAGGAGTATGACTGTTATTCCTGTGGTGCCAGTGGGCGAAAACCAACAGAGGAGGGGAGAAGCGCAGAGGAAACCAGAATGGCAGAGAACAGGGCTAAGTTGCTCGAGGCAGCATGGAACCTGAAGGCCAGGGAGTTGCATGAGTGCGCTACGATTGAAACTAATAGCGCTACACGAAAAAAACACCCCCCGGAAAAAAACGAAAAGGCGACCCTGCCCCAGGGGAGCCGTCCCACACGCGCAAGCCTGGGCTGATGGGCCTGTTTCCCACCACCACCACCACCACCACCATAAGTTGGAGGGGGAGGGGCTCCTCCTCCTCCTCCTCCTCCGCCTCCTCCTCCTCCTCCTCCGCCTCCTCCTCCTTCTCCTCCTCCTCCGTCTCCGCCCCCGCCTCCTCCTCCTCCTCAAAACCCTCCTCCTCCTCCTCCTCCTCCTCCTCCTCCTCCTCCTCCTCCTCCTCCCCCCCCCCAAACGTATGCTAGTGGTGGTGGAAAACAAGTCCATCATGGGCCACACTGCAGCGCCGCCCTGGCAACGAATGGGAGCGTCGTCACATCAAAAAACACATGCGGAGAAGATGAGCGGAGAGTGAGAGTAGAGAGTTAGTTAGTTGGATAGATACTTAAGGACCATATCCCAGAAATAATTTCGAGCACCCAGAAAAGTTTCGAAAGAGTGTCGAAACAATGGCGAAACAGTGTCGGGCGAGTATCTCCCAGAGACCGACACGTGAAAACCCTTGAGTTTCGGTACTTTTTCGGGCGCTCGAAATTCTTCCTGGTGATCAAGGTTAGAGTAGGTTGGAGCACCATAAAGATAGAGGAGGGACGAAAGGCGTACGCAAAGCCTGTAGACAGGCGGGGCCGCACTTCGAATCCGCGCTCGCAATGCTGCTCGCTGCGGTCGTGAAGCTCGAAGTGGCACTAGCCGTGGACCACGCCGTGCTGCTGCCGGCCCGCCTAGCGCGGCTCGACCACTCTGCAATCTTAGTCGTGCCACTAGAAAACACGCTGCTCGACGGGACCGCGTTCACACTGCTGCTCACAGTCTTTGTGAAACTCACCGTGGAAGTGGCCGTGAACACCGCCATGCTGCTGCTGGCACGCGCGGTGCTGCTCAACAGCGTTGCAATCGCATCCGTGCAACTAGAAGTCGCGCTGCTCGCCCAGACCGTATTCACACTGCTGCTCGCTGTTGTCACGAAATTCATCGTGAAACTGGCCATGGACGTCGTCGTGCTACTGCTGGCCTGCGCAGTGCTGCTCGACACGGTGCTCTCGAAACTATGCTACCGGAAGCGGTGCTGCTCGACCCGACCGCGCCCACACTGCTGCTCGCGACGTAGGCGTCGGTGCCGGTGTAGGCGCTGGCGCTGGTGCCGTCGTAGGCGCCGGCTTTTGTGCTGGCGTCGGAGCTGGCGTCGGCGCTGGTGTTGGAGCTGTCGTCAGTGCTGGCGCTGGTGCTGGTGTAGGCGTTTCCAAGCCCGCGCGCCCGAGCTGACGAGTAAGGTTGGGCCTCGGATAGCTGATGGGCTGGCACGCCGAAATCGGTAGGTAAGGTGAGAGATCTGAGAGCGGATGGGCCGCCACGCCAAAGTTCGTGGGTAAGCTGGGGCCTCTGATAACTGATGGGCCGGCACGCACGAATCTGACACGTATGTTTGGGCCTCTCATGGCATTGCGGATGAGCTGGCACGCCTAGGGTGACATGGCAGGGTGGGCCTCGGATAGCGGACGGGCCGGCACGCCGAAATCGGTAAGTAGGGTGGGAGATGTGACAGCGGATGGGCGGGCACACCGAGGCTGGTAGGTAACACGGGGCATCTGATGCTGGTGTAAGTGTTGGCGTTGGTGCCAGCGTAGGCGCCAGCGTTGGTGCTGGCGTCGGTGCTGACGTCGGCGCTGTTGGAGACAGCGCTGGTGCGGGGTTAGCGTTGGCGTAAGCGCTGGCGATGGTGACGACGTAGGCGCTGGCGTTGGTGCTGGAGTCGGTGCTGACATCGGCGAGGGTGAAGGCGCAGGCCCAGGCGCGGATGCTGGCGTCGGTGCTAGTATCGGAGTTGTCGTATGCGCTGGCGTTGGTGCTGGCGTCGGTGTTGGCTTCTGTGTCGGTGTAGGCGTTGGAGATGGAGCCCGCGTAATGAGGCGCCAGCCTTCGTGCTGGCGTCGGTGCTGGCATCAGCGCTGGTGTAGGCGGGGGCGTTGGTGCCACCGTTGGCGCAAGCGTTGATGCTGGCGTCAATGCTGGCGTCGGCACCGGCCTAGGCGCCAGAGCTCGAGCTGGCGTCGGCGCTGGCGTAAGGGCTGGTGTTGGTGCCAGCGTAGGTGCATGCGTTGGTGCTGGAGTCGGTGCTGGCGTTGGCGCTGGCGTAGGCGCAGGCGTTGGTGCCAGAGTAGGCGCAGGCGTTGATGCTGGTGTCGGTGCTGGCGCTGGCGCTTGCGTAGGCGCCGGCGCTGGAGCTGGCGTCGGTGCTGGTGTCGGTGCTGGGGTAGGCGCTGGCGTTGGTGCCGGAGCAGGCGCTGGCGTTGGTGCTGGCGACAGTGCTGTCGGCGCTGGTGTGAGCGCCGGCGTCGGTGCCACCGTTGTGGACCTTTTGGGTAACAAGCACGGCTCACGAACAGTCCTCCCATCCTCCGCTGGGTGCCGAGACGAGGAAGGGAGTTTCGGCCACGTTCGTAAGACAGGCTTCCGCATGTGATGGCTGTCGGGGGAGTCGTGGGGCGGCCTGGACTCACGGATGGGCCGATACATCCAAAGAGCGATCTTCGTGGTTCCCCCTCCCCGTCCCCCTCCCCAGGGGCTCAGAGTGCTGCTAAGCGGGGCCAGGGGGGAGGCGACGGGCTCGTCACTCACCTATGGGCCCTCGCAGCCTCCAAGATCCACCCTCGGGCACCTCGGATGCCGTCCAGGACGACTCCAGAGGGGCTCCGACACGGCCAGGGGGAGTGAAGAACTCGAGAGGCATGACCAGATATCTTCAGGTGCTTCCCTGTTGTTTTTGCCCTGTCGCTTCCAGGCGCCTTCGAGGAAGGCCGAGAGGCATCCAGATAGGCCCCTGACAGCCCAGGACGTCCCAAGCATTCCCCGAGAAGGCTACAAAGGCTCCAAGCTGGGATTCTTATGAATTTCCTCGGGTATCCTACAGATTCCATAGGGCATCCTATGGATTTCGTAAAGAATCCGATGGATTTCCGAAGGAATCCGATGGATGTCTGAAGGAATCCTGTGGATTTCCTAAAGCTCCCAGAGGGCCCGGGGCACCCCAGGACGGCCCCAAGACTCCGCCACGCTGCCCCCCAAGACCCTGCAAACCGACCCCAAGACCCCAAAAGGAGCACCAAGATGGCCCGAAGAGGGCCCCAGGGAACCCCAAGAGAGCCCCAGAGGGCCCCAAAAAAAGAGCGCGTGTGGCTCCACGAGGGCCACGAGACAGACCCCTTGTGTTCGGTCGCACACGCGCTCACGCCATACCTTCCACATTCAATGATCGGAAGATTCGCGTGCTGGTTACCCCCTGGGGGGCCCGCCGTAACTCCCGCCGTGTGGCCTCACTAACTGCTGCCTCCCGCCGTTGCCAGTACCAAGATTTAATAGCAATCTTGGCGGCCACTCGGGGTTCGTAGCCTCCCGCCCCTCACATAAGTTACTCCTGCGACGGCCGTTGTCCCCCTTCTCCTCATCCTCCAACCTCCTCCCTTGGATTTTCTGGCGCCCCCTCCTCTCAAAAATCTCCGAAAACAAAATCAGAAACCGAAGCAAGTTTCCGGGTAGCGGAGATCGTGCCTCCCGCCCCCAGCCCCAGCCCCCCCACCCACGCAGAGTGCGCGGGTGGATCTTCGCAGCAACGCAACTCGATTTCCCCCTCCTCTCCCTCGCTCACGCATCTATCCTGGCTTGCTCGGAGTCGTCCTTGGCCCGACAGTTTCTGGGCAGTCACAGGCTGCCGGGCTGCAAGAGACTTCGAAGAAATCCACCGATCCGGCGTGCGAGGTTCAAAAAGCCTAAGGTACAGCCTAGAGTCTGAAATTCAGCTCTGCTGGAGGGGGGTTGCCGGGTTGGCTCTGCCGAGGAAGGGGGGGGTCCCCCTGGTGCGCCTGTGCGTTTGCTCCACTTTCTTGGGGGACCTCGGACACGTCAAAATATACAACTCAGGACCTCGTAAGCCCTACACAATCGTTGAACGATCGGGCCCAAACGTCCAAGATAACCTCCTGTCGGCCGCGCAAGCGCCCAAGACGTCCCAAGTAGCCTTCAAGGGCACCCCCAAGAGGGCGCCAAGAGGCAAAAACCATGCAATATTTGTGGGCGAACATACGTTTCTAGAATGTCCAACTTCTAAGCCTTCACGACGTCCAAGACGCTGCAACAAGTTTCCAAGACGGTCCCAGAGACCCCAGAACACCGCCCCCAGGCGCCCAAAGAGATTCCCGAAGCCGCCCAGCAGGCGCCCAAGACAGCCCAAGAA
The DNA here is from genome assembly GCA_963575745.1 of Prorocentrum cordatum. Lineage (NCBI taxonomy): Eukaryota > Dinophyceae > Prorocentrales > Prorocentraceae > Prorocentrum > Prorocentrum cordatum. Next base: position 30,511 of record CAUYUJ010001182.1, read on the forward strand.
AGCCCCAAGACAGGGCAAAGAGAGGCCCCAGAGGGGAAGCCCGAACCGATGCTTCCTGCCTTCCGCTCCAAGATACCCCCTCGAGGTCCCAAGAGGCCACGCAGAACCCCCAAGGGACCCCCATGAGGACGGCCAAGACGCCCCAAGAGGCCCCAAAACGGCGCCCATTAGGCTTCAGAACTGCCTCCAAAAAGCCCCCGAGATCCCTCCCATGACATCCCCACGAACATCTCAGAGACTTCACTACCACCCACTACCCAGGCACGGTGGCGCAATGGGCAGAAGGCCATTAGATGATGCCCTTTGAGCCCCGGCTCAACTCTCCGCCTGCACATTTCTTGGTCGCACAAACATCCAGCCCCCCTGGATCGGCGGCATTGGCTGGAGGCCATTACGATAATGGATTTACAAATCACCATTCGACGTTGATGAATCATTGCGTCGGGAGCTTGATTGGGGAATTCAGCGTCGTTCTGCTAACATCCCTTCGGGGCCCCTGACAGATCGGGAATGGTGCCCTCGACGTCCTCGACCCCAGTCGAAATGCGGAGCGTCTCGCTCTCCGCGACCGCGGTATTCCTCGGCTCATCCATCCGTTGCGAGCGCATCATCGAAGACGAGTGTGCGATGAGCGTGCGGCTGTCGCCAAGGTCCGCCACGAGGGAGATCATCGTGTCCGAGTCCAGGAGCTCCTCCCCGGAGCCGTACCCTCCCTTGAGCCCGAAGGTGAGGAGGGCGGCGGCGCCTTCCGGGCAGCACTTCTGGTGCAGGCCACGGGACTTCTGTCATCCTGCAGGCCGCCGTTGCGGACCCAATGGGTCTTCCCGTGCTTCTGCAAGAAGTGAGCATGAGCCAGTGCCAAGACGTTCTCCGTGTGCTTCCGCATTGGCCAAACCCGCGTATCCATTCCCATTGAGATCAAAACGTGTTGAAAGGGCTGATGCACATCGCTATATGGCGTAGGCAGAAAGTGCACGCCGCAATGATGAAGGCGAGAACGGTCTTTCGTAGAGTCCCGAATATGCCAGCCACAGGACCATCTTTGCCGAAAGTCTCACACACGTTCATGCCGTCATAGGAATCGCACGGGTCTGGCAGAATCGGGAACTTGCCAGAGCCCCAGTCGAGGTCGAACTTCTGTACGATGAAACCGCCGATGGTGTTGCCAAGGCCACACAGACCGTTGGTGTCGCGGTGCACGGTTGCGCAAGCGCCGTGCACACATGGGCGAACCAGGAAGGATGCGGCAATTCTGCCGACCACGATCAGAGGGAATCACTTCTTGTGCGCAATACCTGCCAGCTTCTCCACGGCGGGGCCACGACAACGTTGCTTAACTGATGCTGGGAACCAAGCTGTTGGAAAGCACGAAACACACATTCCTACATTTCCTATCTGCGAATGGAAAGCGCGAGCCACGCGTTCCCAGACTGCCGAAACCTACATCGCCGTTACCTACGTCGCCTTTAGCCCGTCTACGACTTCTGCATGTTCACCACGAGCCCCCAGGACGGACAATCGACTCGCAATAGAGAGCCGTCGTCTTCTCGGTGGAAGTCTTCTCGATGGCATCGAGGATGTCGTGGGGGCAGAATCTGACCCCCCAGCCGAACTGCTTACACTGGCGCCCAAGACTGCGTCACGGAGCCTCTGTGGACCCTTTCAGTGGTGACGAAGTGGTCCCCCGCCTGTAAGAGGATGCTGAAGGCAAGCAACTGCGCGGCGTGCCCAGAAGATACTGCCAGCTCGGCAATGCCGCCCTTCAGGGCTGCAACCTCCTTCGCGACAGCACTGGCGGTGGGATCCGTGATGCTAGAATTGGGTCGGGCATGTCCCCCTACAGGCGGATTTTGAGCGAAAACTCAAAATAGTCAAAAAAAATCCAAAATAGTCAAAAATATTCGACGAATGGTCCTCATACGAGTTTTCGACTATTTTTGAATTTTCCTCCTGTAGAGGGACAGGCCCGACTTACTGCTAGCGCACATGG
>CAUYUJ010001182.1:37500-63027 GCA_963575745.1 Prorocentrum cordatum
ACAACTGCGACGACCAGCACAGCGGCTACGACGACTACGACGCATACGGCTTCCTCATTTCGGCACCAGGGCCCCGTGCTGAGATGCGAGAGCCATCATCTGTGCTACAGGGGGGCCGCAGGCCGAGCCACGGGGACCACAAGCAGAGCTACGAGAGCCACCCGCTGAGCTACCCAGGCCACTTTCCCAGCTGAGGAGGCCACCAGCGGGGCCTCCAAGGGCCACCAGCTGAGCTGCGAGAGCCTCCAGCGGAGCTTCGAGGGCCACCGAGCTACAGGAGCCACAGGCAGAGCTTCAAGAGCCACCAGCAGAGCAACAAGCTGAGGTACGAGAGCCACCAGCAGAGCCACGAGGGCCGCAAGCTACAAGGGCCACAGGCGAGGATACGAGGGCAACAAGCAGGGCTACGAGAACCCCCCGCTGAGCCACGAGAGGCACCAGCTGAGGCACCAGGGCCATCTGCTGAGCCACAAGAGCCACCAGCAGGGCTGCGAGGGCCACAGGCTGAGCTACCAGGACAACAGGCTGAGCCACGAGGGCCACAATCAAGGCTACGAGGGCCACAAGGTGGGCTACAAGAGCCACCAGGAGAGCTACCAGGGCCACTGGCGGAGCTGCGAGAACCACAAGCTGACCTGCCAGAGCCACAAGCAGACCTACGAGGACCGCAAGCAGAGCTACGAGAGCCACCAGCAGAGCTACTCGGGCCACCAACTGAGCTACCAGAGCGTCCAGCAGACGTGCGAGGACCACCTGCTGAACTACGAGGACACCAAGCATGGCTACGAGGGCCACACGCAGGGCTACGAGGACTCCCAGCTCAGCTACGACGCGTCAGGCAACGGGAGGTCGGGACAAATCCGCCCGCCCTGCCCGAGGGATGTGCCAGCGCGATGGACCCTTCCGGAAAGAGGTGCTACTACCACGAGGTGGCCCTGGAGATGCAGTGGTCCCGCCCGGCCTCGGACGAGGGTCCCAAGATCGCCCTGCCAGCAGGCTGACTCTCCTCACTGGACCAGCATGGGCAGCGATATTACCACAGTGGAGCCACCAACAAGTCGCAGCGGGCGCCGACCCTTGGCGCCCTACAGCTCCGCAGCTGCCTCAAGAAGACGGGCCAAAAGTACGACGCTCGGATCTAGCCGATCCGCGAGCAGGCTGGATTACTGAGGTGCGCATGAGCGGAGCCCGATGTCTGCCGATCGTAGGAGAGGATGGCCGGGGCCCCTACTCTTGGGTCGGGCGTGTCCCCGTACAGGCGGATTGTGGGCGATATGTTGATTCGTATATATATATATATATCATGATGTAGAATAATCGAAAAATCGTCCCCAGGCAACTCTTTTCGACTGTGCTTGAATATTCCTCCTGCAGAGGGACATGCCCGACCTGACCCTACTCCTCCACCCACCCACCCATCCTCGAAACACGGGAAGACGACACGCCCGTCGGTGGGTGCGCCCCGCGGCCGCGCCACGGCAGGCGCGCCCTCTGGGGCGCGCCAGCAAGCGTGCGGCGGCGGAATGGGATCGCCGCGTGGCGTTGCGAGAGAGAGAGAGAGAGAAAAAAAAAAAAAAAAAAAAAAAAAAAATGAAGGAAGGGAGGGAGGAAGAAAGGGGGGATGAGAAGGGGGTAAGGGAGAGGGGAAGCAGAGGGTGGAGAAGGAGGAGGAGGCGACGAGCGTTGAGGAGGAGGAGGAGGAGGAAACGGAAGAGGAGGAGAATGAGAGGGATCAACCGAAGCGGAAGTGAGACAGGGAAGGTGGAAGAGGAGCAAAGGGAAACATATGTTTTTTTATACAAATATACGTATGTATATATATATATATACATATCTATATGTATATATAGATATATCAACAAAAAAGATGGATGGGGAGGAAGAGGGGGTGCAGAAAGAGGAGACAGATGAAGACTGAAAAAAACGAAGAAGGGGAAGAAGGTGAGAAGGGGGAAGGCCTCAGCGTTCACGGTAGACGCCCCGCGTGCGATACGCAACGGCGACACGCGCGCGCGACTGACAAGTGCGAGTACGTGTAACGTCTGCTCACTTACAAGACGCATTTGAATCGTCCCGCAAGATCGCACCGCGAGTATTCGCTAGCGTGCCGCTGGGCGAGGATTGGGCGTGTCCTGAGGTCCTTTGCACAATCCTCTGAGCCCCAGTCCTTGGAGCCCACATTGCCAAATCTCCCGGGGCTTGCCGCGGCTTGTCGGGGTTCTCACCGCGTTACCTGTTCGGGCCCAAGAAGGCCAAGACGGACCAAGAGGGCCCCAAGAGGGCCCCGAGACGGTCCAAGAGGGCCCTGAGACGTCCAATGATCGCTCCAAGACGCCCAAGGTGGCCCCCTGATGACCCAAGAAGCGTTGAAGGTCGTTGGCCTTCTAGCCGTTTCGGCCCGAGAAGCTTCCAAGACCACCCCAAGACGGCCCCAGAGGTCCCCAAGACGGCGCCAAGACCGCCCAAAAGAGCCCCAAGACGGCTCGAGAGGCCCCCAAGACGGTCCCACGAGGGGCTCAAGAGGGGGGACCCGAACGGACATTTCGAGCCCTTGGCCCCGAGGAAAGCCCAGGAGGCCCCAAGAGGCCCCCAAGAGTCCCCCAAGAGGCCCCAAGAGGCCACAAGAGGCCCTCAAGAGGCCCGCAGACCTGCCCCAGGAGGCCCCCGAGAGCGTTCCGAAGAGACCCCAAGAAGCATCGCTGAGAAATCTGACCCACAACCTAGGCACGGTGGCGGGATGGCCCGAAGGCCACGAGGATGATCATGCACAGTGGGCAGAGCGGGGCACCTCCCCCAGGCCCATCGAAGGCAAGGCACGATAGGGAAGCCGACCTTAACACATGACGCGACGGCTGGTGAAGGGGAACAGGCCCAACTTGGGATCAGTGATCCTTGCACCTGGCCCTCCTGCACCGGCACGACTCACAAGCATGGGCCCTTTTCACGGGGCCACTCGGACGCAGCCCGGCCCGGATGGGCGAAGGGCACACGCCGAGACGCAGCACCTTGCAAGGGCAGGTGGCTCCAAGAAAGGAAAAAGACAGAACGAGAAAGAGCGAGAGAGAGACGGACAGGAGGATGGATTGACGGACGGACCTGCGGACACACAGGCAAAGGAGAAGAGGAAGGTCGGCGGCCGAGGCGATCCTGAACGAATACACGTCCATTAATGTTTCGGGGCGTATATTATGTTTCCGCTTCCTTTCGCCAGCCTTCTGCCGGCTTCCGGTTGCGAGGTGCCGCCCAAAATTTCCTTCCGCCGCTTTTTGCTGGCCTTCCGCCGGTTTCCGCCAAGCAAGACATGCAAAGTTGTTCGGTCCCACAGGCGAGATCGTTTCTGGGGCGCCGCACCTGGGTGGAAGGAGAGTACCCATCTAAGCAAGTGCATTTTCTATGAGGTGCAACGATGGGGGGGAACCAGCTCAAAGCGGAAAACACCGACTTGGATTCGGCGATACATACTCGATAGATCGGCGATAGGCCCCTGATTGCGAATTCACGCGGTCCTGAGGGGGCGGATTATGGAGCCCCATATCGGCGAACAGTGGGCAATTGGGGGTCGACGCATCCCCCCTTGAGCATACCCCCATTTACGTTGCCCCTGATGAAACTGCGTGGCCGCATCTTGGTCTGATGATTGGTCTCGGTGTCGATGCACACGAGGCTCTCACGGTGCAGGCCCACGGGAACCACGCCTCTCTCCGGCGGGCGCTCGCCGCACCGATCGCCCCGTGCAGACGTAGATCTGGGACGGGAGGGCCTGCGTAAGCACCGGCGCTGCGCGCTGCGTTTGCCACGGACCTCTTCCTCCTCCTCCTCCTCCTCCTCCTCCTCCTCCTCCTCCTCTTCCTCCTTCTACTCCTCCTCCTCCTGATTAGAGGGATGGATCGGCCGACGGGCAAAATCTGGAGCCCCTTCGGTAGATGGCCCCAGCTCGCCTCTGAAGGCAGCTGGGTTCATCAAGACACATATGCATATTCGGCACTATCCAGTTGCAGTAGCAAACACAGGTAAACGGAGAGAAGCGGAGAGGAGCAACGCGCGCCCATCCTTCCCTCTGACACCACGCGCAAGCCAACAGGCTGCGCGGCGACGCTCTTCCTCGGTCCACAGAGGGAGGACGGGAAAATAGAGCAGAGCGGAAGTAGGACCCAGGCGGACCAAGGGCCCCCCAAAACCCAAGCGGGCCTGCCGCAGAGAACACAAACACGCCTACTCCGAAGGGTAAAGCGCTCACACCGCCCAAGAATCCCGATCAGGGATCTCCCCAATACGAGCTCACCCTGGGACCCCACCGAAGAAATCAAGGACGGATGCCAAGCCCAAGACCCAAAACGGGCGGCGCAGAATATATGTGCGGGAGCGGAGGCGACAGCACAAGACGCCCCCCGCCCACGGCGGACGGGCGGCCGTGCTCGGCCCCGGCACAGCTGCGGAAGCCGCACCTCATGTTGAAGCGAGCGAGGAGGGCACTCCACGCGCGGATGGTCCGCTAATTACAGCGAGGGCGCGGCCCACGGGCGCGCGATGCCCGGCGCGCCACGGCAGGAAGAGGGCACGAGAGAGAGGGAGAGAACGAGAATCGAAGACACAGCCACGGGTGGCCAGGAGCGGGCGCCCAATAGCCATCCTCGCAGTCGTCATCCGCGCTCCTCTCGCGGCCCCCGCTGCCGGCCCCCCTGCAGAATGCCGCTCCCTTGGGCTGGGGCCGCTGGCAGGCTGCTGCGCCCGACCCCAAACTCGGGGCGGCGGCAGACCCACCACACGACTCACGCGCACGATGGGCCCCGGCTCCTCGACCTGCCAAGGAGGAGGAGGAGGAGGAGGAGGAGGAGGGGGAGGAGGAGGAGGAGGAGGAGGAGGCGGTTGAGGAGGAGGAGGAGGAGGAGGAGGAGGAGGAGGAGGAGGAGGAGGCCCGCGCTGGGCCGACCGCCCTCGCTCGCAGACGGGCCCGGTCGATCGGCACAGCTGACGCGAGGGTCGACTCCTCGGACGCCCAGCCGCCGACGGAGCTGAAGGGCGAGACGGTCTGTGGCCGCCAGGTCCTGACCCGCACAATTCTCGACCGCGCGGCCTCGCGAGGAGGACCAGAAATCAACGGACCCCTCGCGACGGCAGGCCCCATCGCCGCTTTCGCGTCGGGCTGCCCCGTCGCAGCTCCAGAGACGCTACCCGCGCGGGGCTGCGCTGGCCTCATTGGCGGGGCAGCACGCAGTGCCGGCCCCCTGACGCAAGGGGCCTCGGCGGAGACGGCACCTCGGTCCGTTGCCGAGTTGGCGGCGGCTGAAGCGGTCGACTCAGCTGGCGCACAGCCGCGGGCTGCCCCGCCGCAGGGGGCGGTGCTTCCACGTGGAAAAGGTGGGCCTCGCGCTCCCAGTTAGCCGTCCGCAACAGGACAGCAGCCTTTCCCATGCCACCTTCTCCGGGGAAGCGGGCGATGCGCCCCTAAACGATCCGCTCCTGCATCGCGCCAGAGCGTAGCTCGGCGGCCCATGACTCGGGGACGTTCGGACCAACGGCCCGAGCATTCCACGCATCTTCCACTCGCACCACCATCGATCCCGAGGCCGGCCCGGCTGATAATACCAGGCAGACGACGTGTTTTGCGCGATAGATGCCTGCCATGCTGGGCCACCGCCCCGACCATCGACCAAGGACTGGTCAGTCTTCTGTTTACCAGCCTGGAACATATCCCTATCCCTAAGCTGGGCATCGCCTCAACACAGCGCCAATCTCAGGGATTCCCTTAGTTTTTCAGGGCGAACCCCTAAGATTGTCATCGCCTTTCGGCGTGTCAATCTTAGGGATAGGGATACGTTGGAGGCTGGTGATCTGTGGCTCGTACCCCGAATCCGCCCAGGAGCCACCGGCGCGTCGGCCCATGGGGAGCCGGGGCCTCCGCGCGCCACCCTGCCCCTATCGCTTAGGCCGAGAAAATTCCAGGAAGCCGCCGCCCCGATCGCGTCCAGAGGCGCTGTCGATCAAATGAAAGGGGCCCCAGAACACACAAATAAACACACACAAGTAAAAATAGATTCCCCATATTTTCCCGCTTATTTTCTGGGTTTTTGGTTTCCCCCCCCACTTCCCACAGTTTCGCACATTTTCGGGGGAGTCGACGATTAATTGTGCCTGTGTTTTTTTTCCCCTCCTGATCAAAGTCGCGCCCTGTCAGATCGCCTCGGATAGGCAGGCGACAACATGGACCAGGGGCGCTGCCAGGCAAAGTCGCAGGGTCGCCCGGGGTCGCGGCACCGGCCACTGGCAGCCGTTCCACGGGAAGCGAGGCCAGTTCGCCCAAGCGGCAAGCATCCTGGAAGATCAAGTCCATCGGAACAAAACGAGATCGGCTTTCAAACGTCGTCCTGGGCAGCGCCCTGGGGCGCAACTACGAGATGCAAACCTCGGGCTACACCCGGGCCCGCCATGCCGGGGGCGGAGATCCATGCGTTGGCAGCGCCAGACCCCCGCGCGCACCCCCCACGTCCTCGCCCGGCACTTCTGGCGCCTCGAGCTCGTCGGGCTCGACGAACTGGATGACATTGCCCAGGGGCGCGCCCGAAGCCATAGCGTCTTGGATGGACTGGTGCTGAGGCACAGACCCGAACGACGGCCCAGGCTTTTGACCATTCGCTGTTAGGGTTCACTGCGTTGGTACACCCGCGATGACCATCAGCGCCATGCCCTCGCCCACATCGGCAATGCCCCCACCTCCCTTCGTTGGCTCAACGCCCGCCGCTGCCGCCGAGGTGCCCCGAATGTCATGGGCCGCGCCCTGGCCCTCGCATCGCGAGAGCGCGACCTCTGGCAACATTCTCCGTGGGCGGTCTAAACCTGGAAACTCAGGCAGGGCGCGAAAGCCCAGATCGTCGCGCGCTCGTCGAAACCATCTGCTCGAGCATGGCGCGAGGACCCTCGCGGCACGCAAGGTTCGTGATCCACTGCATGAAACTGCCGACAGCAACGCACGCGCAATTGCGCGACGGACCCTCGCCGGCCCGATCAACACAATGCCACGTAAATCCCACTACACAAGGCGAATCCCAGCGCCTGGTTCCCACGGAGTCTTCCTAATAAGGAGGTTCCGCAGCTTTCCGAGTTCCGCCGCGTGCGGATTGGCGATCATCATGCAATCCGTGGTTCCAGGCACGGCGAGCATGACATGGCACCCCGTTTTGCTCCCCGCCTCGTCTGGGCGATGCGGGTCGGACCCGGGAGTCATCGGTCCGGGTCGCTCCTCGATCTCACCGTCTGTCCTGCCGGGGGCCTGGCCAGGCTTCGCGAAGCCTGGTGTCGAGGGGGCGGCGACCGCTGCATCTTGACACAGCTGAAAGATCTTCCGCGCCGGGCCAGACAAGCTAGTTGGAGACTGATGATGCACCCGATGAGCAACGTCGCCCCGAGCCACCTCCCTCCCTTGAAATCTGGGGGCGGGTTGAACAGAGTGCGATCCTGTCATCGTCGTTAGCGTCGCGTTGCCCAGTCACGGCGCCGCCCGCAGCGTCGGGCCCCCAGTTGCACCTCCCTCTTTCGCGCCCGCAACGCCAACGCTGGATTTCCCTAGCGCGGCCCCCCCCCCCGTTTTTTTTCACGGGGCACCACACATCGAAGGACGGGCCCCCCTTGCCGGCGGGGGCGGCTTCGGCCTCGACGGCCATGGCTTGCCCGCGCGCGCACGGGCCACGCGGGACAGGGCGCCGACCCATCTGGCCATCATGGGCAGTGACCATGTCTGGATGGCACGGTAGATATCGCCGTTGCGATGCACGCACAGGAAGCACGATGCCGACATAACTCTCAATGATATCACGGCGCCCTGCGGGGCGAAGAAGCACGCGCACCCCACGCGCGCGGCTTTCCGACACCAACGCAGATCCACATCGGAGAACCACTCATACGCAGGGAAACGAATGCGCTTGTCAGGGAAATGGAAACGCTTGGGCAAGTTGCCTGAACAGAAGCTCACGCGGCGCTTGCGTTGCGGGCCACCTGGACAGACACCAGTCAGCAGCATGCGCGCTAGGCAAACACGGTTCGTTCCATGCCACAAGGGCGGCAGGATGCGGCGGTCAAAACAAACCCAGCCCTGCGCATCAAAGTGCTCAGCGCCCTGGAATCCGCCAGCGGAAAAGAAAAGCCCTGCCACCACCCGACAAGCGAAGAGATTATGGTCGCCCACGCACACCGCATCGCCACTGCGCTCCGCGGCAGCGCCGCGTTGCCCCAGCATGTGAACGCGCGCGAAAAATCCACCGCACCCATCATCAAGAGGTCAGCGGGCCCCCGGACAATTCGCGTCCTGTCGTACAAACCTTGCCGTCATAGCACCCTTCCACCAAGGTGCCTTCTTTCTTCTCCCCAGCACTCTTGCCTGACCCCCCGCATGGGTCGCGAGGGGGAACTGGGTTTGGGCTCCAACGCATCTGGCAGAGGCGCACTAGTGCATCTCACAGCTCAGGTTTGGCAAGGTGCTTAGTCATCATATCAGCACATGTTGCCGTTGTTCCGCAGCAACGCACCTTGCAATTCTCGGACCGACTGACTTCGACAAACCAATCAAGGTAGATGCAGGTGCCTTGAAGCGCTCGTTCTACGTTTACATGGGATATTGATCACAGCCTATCTTCATCAATAGTAAACTTGGTCCTGTGCCTACCAGCATCGGCACCGATCCTCTCGGTAGACGCAGCTGTTATATGTAATGGCTGGTCCCAGAGGAGTGTGGTCTTAGCCTCACTGTTCGTAGGTCCATCCTCTGCTTGTTTGTCCCGGCGCATTCTGAGCTCGCTGGCCACCGGACCAGATGCATGGGAAGAGCGTCTCGCAGACGTGATCCCAAATGCACAACATAGGCAACACCTGGTCCTCAAACAGGCACCGACTGCCACGATCTTACTCTCGGCGAACGCGTGCGATACCACCGTCTGCTCCTTGCAGGCGCAGTTGCTCGGGGAGATCATCCAGGTGCCAGCAAGGGTCGCGTGGCCACCAGTCATGAACAGGCAGGTCCGGGTGCAGTCAGCAAACGACGCATCAGTAGACTGCCCAACTTTGAGATGTCTAACACCATCTACTAGGAACCCTTCCGAACTGCGTTAGCCAGCATTCGCCCAAAACCATAAGCTTCTAGAAATCTCTGTTGTGCAACGAATGTTGCGCAACCAACGCGGTGCAGTATATGCTGCGAATTGTATATGCGATGAGACCTATTTGGTAATATTTACTCAATGCTCAACTTGAAGTTGCCCACTCCACTGCTCGCGCTAACATCCCACCCACCCACCCGCAACTTGGTCTGCGAACCCCATGCGGCGGCGATTGCGACGAGTGCTCGGCGCTGGGCGGTGCATCTCTGCGGACGCGACAGCCCGCGCACGCACGCGCGCGCGCGTTTTGGCGCGGCCGACGCAGCCGCGGCGGCGCTGACAGCCCGGCACATCCCAGCGGGCATTTTAATGCGAATCGGCGACGGTACCATGGCAGCGTCGACAACGGTACAAACGGCGATGCTAGTAGCGACGTTGGCGACGACGCTGACGGCGTCGACCACGGCCACCGAAGACGCAGATGCTGACCACGCAGACGACGACGACGGCGCCCTCGCGTCGGCGATGAACGTTTTGGAAAGTGTTCGACACGCACACGCGCGCGCGGCCGACGCGCGAGAGTGGCCCGCGGCGCATTATTTGAAACGGATCACGCCCCCCCCCCCCCCCCCCCGCAGGACGCGCGCAAGGGCGCGCGAATGGTGTCGGCATGCGGCGCGAGAGGCCCGCTTAGCAGAATTCCATGAACATGTTGAAAAAAAGTCTGGCTGTCTCAAGAGTTCGCAAAAGCGCGAGCGCACGCTTTTTTGACAACTGTCGTTGCGAAACTGTGCGTTTGTATATGCGTTTGGAAACTCGGGCTTGGAATCGCTGCGAAACCAAAGATTTCTGGAAGATTTCGGCATGCGCGCGCGCCGACGCGCGCGCGTGCACTTCGACCCATTTGTTGCAAAGAGCTCTCGCGACGGCACGCGCGCCAGGGCATTCGAACGATTTCGACATGCGCGCGCGCGAAGCGCGTTTGATTGTATGTTCTGAAAACGCTGGTAAACCTATGGTTTTCTCAAAAAATCGGAAGAGCGCGCGCGCTTTTCGTGGGAATCCGCGATGCGGAATCCGATATGTTTATATGCTTTGGGCACTCGCTTTTGAAATCCTTCCGAAATCGAAGGTTGTTGAAAGATTTCGGCATGCGCACGCGACGACGCGCGCGCGTGCACTTCGCCCTACCCGTCCAAAGGATTATTGAAAACTTATGTTTTTGTCCAACAAGCGCGCATGATTGCCGTTGCGGAGGATGGGGGGGCATGCCAACCTGGCTGGGAAAATTATGAATTCACAATTAGGATGGACGGTGGGGCAGAACCATACGCAAATTGCAACACGAAAAAATAACATTGAACCCCGGGCGGGGGAGGGCGGTAAAAACCCTGTCCTCTTGAGAAAGGAGACGTGATTTGCGCAAACGAACTGGCAAATCCATGCTTCTGCAAACGTCCAACCCACCCTTCCGCGACTTGGCCTGCTAAACCCACGCGGCGGCAATTGCGATGAGTGCTCGGCGTTGGCCGGTGCATCTCTGCGGCCGCGGCAGCCCGCGCACGCTCGCGCGCGCAGCGATCAGCTAGCGCGGCGCGACCGGCGCGGCCGCGGTGGCGCTGCCCATCGGGCACTTCCCAGCGGGCACTCCAGCGCGAGCCGGTGACTTGGACGGGCGCGGTATCACGGCGACGCCGACAACGGTAGACACGATTATGGAAATTGAAAAGGTCACGAAGGTGGCGACGACGACGGCAAAGCCAATGACGGCGCCGACGCTGATCACGCCTGCCGATAACGATGACGACGCCCCCGCGTCGGCGACGAAGGTGCTGGAAGGTGTCCGACGCGCGCGCTTGGCCAACGGACGCGCGCGAACGGCCCGCGCGGTCCAATTCGACACGCATCGCGCCCCCCAGCACGAGCGCAAGGGCGTTCGGATGACTTCGACATCCAGCGCGAGAAGCTCGCCCGGCAGAATGCGATGGCAAAGTTGAAAAACAATCGTTTCTTACGAGTTCGCCAGAGCGGGCGCGCAGGCATCGTTTGAAAACTGGCGTTGCAAAACCACGTGGTTACCATGTGCTTTTGGAGCGCTCGTTTTTGAAATCCCCACGAGACCATCGGCTGTTGGATTCCGGCACGCGCGCGCGGCGACGCGCGCGCACGTGCACTTCGCCCTATTTGTCGCGAGGGGTTCCAGTGACAGCAAGCGCGCAAGGGCGTTCGAGCGATTTTGACGCGCGCGCGCGCGAGAGGCCCGTTTGGCAGCATATTATGAAACGAAAATATGATTCTCTGGAGAATGCGCGAGAGCGCGGGCGCGAGCTTAACTTTGGGACAACCATCGTTGCGAAACCATGTGATCTCAAATGTTTTCTTGGCACTCGGTCTTGAAATCGTTGCGAAACCTACGGCTGTCGGAGGATATAAGCACGCGCGCCCGACGACGCGCGAGGGCGCACTCCGCCCAATGCATTGCACAAGGTTCTTGGAAACAAATGCTTTTTTGAGAGAAGAGCGTAAAAATGTTGAGCGACACGGGCGGCGCAAACTGCGTTGCGCGATACGCAGTGAGACCAACGCTGCGAGGGGGGAAAAAGGCGCACCGCAGGCGCGAAAACAGAAGCACCTGCACGACGTGCTGCAGTATATGTCGAGCAATCCAGGTGGTGCAATCTACGATGTGCAGTTGACTACCCTGCAGCGCGCATGACCACCTCCACTGCTCGCGCAAACACCCCACCCACCCACCCGCAACTTGGTTTGCAAAATCTCTTAAGACCACGACTGCGGGCACCAAATGGCACTTGGCAACGACAGCGACGCCGACGAGGACAGCGACAACGACGACGACGACGCCACCGACAACGACTACGACGACAGCGACAACGTCTCCAACGACTTCGACGACGCCGACAACGACGACGACGACAACGACACCGACGACGACGATGACGCCGACGCCAACGACGACGACGATGACAACGACGACGACGATGCCGACGCCAACGACGCCGACGACGACACCGACGACGACGACGACAACGTCAAGGACGCCGACGACGACGACGTCGACGACGACGGCGGCGGCGACGACGACGCCGACGTCGACGACGACGAAGACGACGACGACGCCGACGCCGACGACGACGACGAAGGCGACGACGACGTCGCCAACGAAGACGACGACGAGGGAGGACGGCGACGACACGAACGACGAAGAAGGAGGAAGGACGGCGACGCCGACGACGACAACGACGAGGGAGGAGGGAAGACGACGACGACGACGACAACGACGACGACGACGACGACGGCGACGAGGCGAAAAGATAAGCTCCTGCACGACGTGCTGCAATATATGTCAAGCAATCCAGGTGATGCAATCTACGATGCGCAGCATATGTAATGCAATCTATGGGGCGCAATCCACGGCGCGGAATACATGCTGCGCAAAAAATGCGGTTGTGCAATATTTGTTGCGCGACCAAAGTCACGCGGCATATACAGGATCCACCCCCTGTGTTCTTTGCGGGGGGGGCGTTCGAAGGCTTCGGCGCGACGGGCTCCCAAGTCGCCTTGCTGGAGGGGGGGCCGCTAGCGGCGAGCCGCCCGCCGCCCGAGCGTGTCCCAGGCGTTCTTGAACGTCCGTCTCTGAATCCTCAAGCTCCTGGAAAACACATCCGAGGACACGCGCGGGAGGCTCGGGTGGGCCCAGACGGATGCCAGCCTTAGCGATGCCACCCCAACTTTTCTCGAGGCTTTCAGTTCCCCCTGCCGCCCCCGGCACAGTTGGACAGGATTAAGCCCGGATTCTCGCGGCGACGGGCGGGCCCCAAACCCCCATCAGATTCCGAACGGCACAAGACAGAGCCTTCCGGCAGCGGCACCCCCAGGAGATGCCCGATTGAGGGCGGCCGCGCAGCGCGAGGAGCCAGCCCTGCATCACCCCGCACTCTGGCCAGCACCAGCAAGGGAGCTCAATCCACACATCGACGTCGTCGCCACGTCCGTCTCCGCATAGGAGGGCCTGCGCGCGGTCGCCGACGCCATCGGATCGTCGGCATCCGCTGCTGGGGAGTCAGGCAACTGCATCACGCTGCTCGCCGCGCCCAACGCGGGGCGCGGAGCTAGCGGCCTCGGAGAACAGCGGTGCCAACCCAGTCTCGCCCTTCACACTGTTCCCCATGAAATACGACACGCCTTTTAGATTTCGGTTTCCCTGAACGCACTAACTCGGAGCGCTCGTCTACGACGACATCGAAGACACAGCCCAAGCGCACCTTCTCTCCCATCGCGCGCGCTTCGCGCGCGACGTCGCCATTCTCACGGACGGAGCTGAAGCACCATCACCGCCAGGGAACCGGCTCCCCCGCTCAACGTCAGGAGCCTTTCGCGCCGCTGGCACGGGGGGAGTCCCCCGCGCGGGGAGCTATCTCGCGACGCATGCGTATTCGGCACGAGCCGCAATCACGGCGCGCGCGCGGAGACGAGTTCGCGATGGCCGCGGACTGCGTCTGCGACCATCAGCGGCACAACAGGCGTCGCGCGCCGACCCCTCCCGCCGGGCGTCAGCGACGCAGGAAGGGGCGAAGGGTTTCGCCGGGAAGGCGCGGCCCGAGCCAGCGATGGGCCTCCCATATCGCGAACGCAGGTCATCATGACACGACGCGGCAGTCACTCCGCACGGCGCCTCTGGGATGTCAGCGCACAATATCGCTGCATCAATAACGCCCCGCTGATCCTGGTCAGGAAGAGCCGATCCAGCGCGGGCGTCGGCGACGACGCGACGGTGGACGCGCTCCCACTTGGACCCTGCGCCGGCCGCAGAGCGGTAGCACATCGAATTCGCGTCAGCGCGGGCCCGGCACCTCAGGGCGGCCAGTCCACGCCGACCCCTAGCCTCATGGACCTCAGCCCAGAAACGCCGCGCATCACTGCACTGTTTCATACACAGGGCGCCCCGCATCACGGCGCCCACGGCCCCCGGGCGCGCGGCGGTCTGGACGCGCGTTTTCCCGCAGACTTCTGTCTGCCGACGGCTGGCGCACAGGGCTTGTTCAGGCAGGCGGAGGCGCACTCGTCGCCGAACCTGCAGATACCTTTCTTTTTTTGTAAACCGTTTCCCACGCGGGCTTCTGCAGCCAGGTAGTCCGTTACACCTCCCATCTCTACCGCAGGCCACGCGAACCCTCGCGGGCTGCGAGCAAGCGCCGGGCTGCCCCGCCAGGCTGACCCGCCGCGGGCGTCTCCTTGTCACCCTTCATTGGTGGCGGATGGCCCCGGGGGCACCCGTCGGCATGGGCCGAGCAGCTTCCTCGCTGCATCCTTTCGCTGCACGGGCCACCACTGGCGGCCGAAATGCTTCTTCCCATGCATCGCTTGACCATCTCTCCCCTACACCTCGAGCCCCCCCCATTCACGGAACTCCCGGCGCCCACCATAAAGCCATTGGTATATCGGGATGATACCACCCCGCTCCATCTTGCAACGCGCGCCCGCGTCGGCCCCCCCACCTCGACAGCGTTAAATTCGCAAGCGTCAGAGAGCCCCCAAAATAATCTCGGCGGGCACGGAGGCCATACCGAAGACAGCACGGCCCCATTCATCAAGAAACTTAGTCAGACTGCTGTCTGCCATCTTGACATTGCCCAAGCGAGGGGAATCAAAGACGCAGCCATCCGGCCAAAAACAGGCCATCTGCATGAAGAGGATATGGCGCCAATTAACTAGGCAGTTGCGAGCGCTGGCCTCTTCCCCGCAGGCGTTCGTCCTTCGTTTGAGTTCAGCACTTTTCAAGATGTCGCTCACCGCTGGTGATGGACGCGCATCAAGCGCGTCGATGCCTCCGCCGTCAGCGAGCCCGTCATCGTTGGCGCCATCGTCCCCGACCTCGCGAAGCCATGGCAATCTCGCGCGCGCCCCGCCCCCATTGCTCTCGAAAGAAGGAGGCTGCCGACAGAAATCCGAACTTGATCCGTTCTGCCTCTCTATACTTCTGACCTTCATCCATCAGGAGTTCCACGACCTCGCCAGCTGCAGGCTCGCGATCGGGAGATGAGCCCCCGCCCGCCCCAGGTTGATCGATAACAGGCGGCGGGGGGCCCTCTGGTCGGTTTCTCGAGGCCCCTGGCGACTGATCCACCAAGTCCTGCACATGTGTTCCCCGCGCTGGGTGGTTAGGAGTAGCTGGCGGGTCACATCGCCGAAGGCAAGGCCTCTACTCGGGACGCGGATGCGGCGGCGGCGGCATAGAAGCCGACGCGCGCTCGGTTTCTCAACGACCTCAGCGCTGGGCTGCCCCACCGCAGGCGGCAGGCAGAGCATCGGGTTCCCCCTGCGCGCGACTGCCATCAGGAGCTGGCACGGCCCCTACGGTCGGCGGATGAGCGTCTCCAACGACTCTCCGGCCCGCCAGCTCTCTCGCCGCAGGTGGCGACGGGCTGTTATGTTCCACCGCTGTTCGCCCCACACGCCTTGTCACTGGCGAGGGTAGCCTGACCACCGCGGCCATCTATATCACCGTCTCCCGGTGATGGTTGCCAACAGTACGTGGCAGATGCCTGGTCTTGAACTTGTCCGATCCAGTTATGCCGTGGCTTCAGTGCGGGCTATATCCACGCTGGCAATGTTGAGATCACTGTTGTTCTTGATCTGGTTGCTGAAGCTACTGCTTCCCTGTTCGTACCCTTGAGCTCTATCATATAAAGCTTGCATGGTTCACAGCATGTCCTGCAATAGGGCCTCTTGCATGCCAACCACGTCACCATTCACGAAGCACTGTCCGCCCGCACTATTTCTGTCTTTCCTGAAAGAAGGGGCGGTCGTTGACAGAGTTTCTTCCATGTTGGATACGAAGTCAAATTTAACGCGCTTGAACCGTGCTCAGCATGTTGCACCGTAATACAGTTGCTGTGTAGACTCCCCGTTCCTTTGTTCCAGTTTCACGACGCGCTCCTCTGGCGTCTGGAAAAGCTGCTGCGCTTCGTTAACGTCGGGTTGCCACGTCGCGGTTTGCAGATTTTGGTCCCGATAGCAACCCTCCACTGCAATAAGGCGCTCGAACTGATGTGTCACCCCTTGTTCCGTCACTTGTTTTTCTGCTTCGCGAACTCGGGCAATTGCTGCGACAAGATTCCCGATGATCTCACGAGCCTGAGGGTCCACATTCTGAACGTGCTGCGCCTGGGACGCAGTTGCGAACTCCGCGAAGGGTGGTCGCAACCTCATGAGGCTGGCCTCCTTAAAACCGTTGGAGCATCCTGCTTTGCCAGTGTGACGCCTGCTGCTGCGCGTTGGCTACTCGCTGGCTGAATGTCTGGAACACTTCAGGAATTGGGATCGATCCTCATTGTTCAACGGCGGCTGCTTTGGACGACCCTCGCAGCCCCGCTTGCGGTCTCGCAACTTGTTCCAAATCACGAGGTGGCACCTGCCGCGCCTGGTCGAAAGGGCAGGCGTCCCTGAGCTCTGTCGCTTTAGCAGCTGGAGCCCCGTCCCGTGCTGAAGCGCAACGGAATAAAGGGTAAACAGCCTTTCGTCTGGTCCCATACGGAACTCTGCCGCGCCATCGGCGGGCTGCCCCTCCACATGATCGGCGGGTTGCCCCACTGCATGAGCCATTTGAATAATTCCTTGCGGATGGGCTTGCGGATGAACACAACTCCCCGGCCCGCCATCCTCCTCCTCCTCATCCTCCTCATCCTCCTCCTCCTCGTCTTCGTCCCTCTTTCCTCCTCCTCCTCCTCCTCCTCCTCCTCCTCCTCCTCCTCCTCCTCCTCCTCCTCTTCCCCCTCCGCCTCAAGCTTCATCTCCTCCTCACTTCTTTCCGCCTTCTGCTCCTCAGGCCCAGACCTGAAACTATCCCTCCTCCTCCTCCTCCTCCTCCTCCTCCTCCTCCTCCTCCTCCTCCTCCTCCCCCTCCTCCTCCTCCTCCTCCTGCTCCTGCTCCTCCTCCTCCTCTTATTCCTCTTCGTATTCCTCTTCCTACTGTTCCTCCTCCTCCTCCTCCTCCTCATCATCATCGTCATCAGCAGCAGCATCATCAGCATCATCGGCAGCAGCAGTGTCATCCTCATCCTCAGCATCAGCATCATCATAATCATCATCATCTTCATAAGCAGCATCATCATCAGAGTCATCATTATCATCATCAGCAGCATCATCAGCAGCAGCATCATCAACCACATAATCCATATCATCAGCAGCATCAGCATCATCATCAGTGGAACTATCATCACCATCATCATCGTCATCAGCAGCATCAGCATCATCACCATCATCACCATCATCATCAGTGCAATCAGCATCAGCATCATCATCATCGTATTATCATCATCATCATCATCATCATCATCATCATCATCATCATCATCATCATCACCATCATCATCATCATCATCATCATCATCAGCAGGAGCAGCAGCAGCAGCATCAGCAGCAGCATCATCACCATCAGCAGCAGCATCCCTCCTCCTCCTCCTCCTCCTCCTCCTCCTCCTCCTCCTCCTCCTACTCCTTCCCCTCCTCTTCCTCCTCCTCATCCTCCTGTGACCTTCACCTCCACCTCCTCCTGTCCCCGATCAACTGTATCGATTCACGGCGAAATGGTTCGCGTGAGTGCAGAAGGCAACTTGAGCAAGCAACGATGGACTGCGCCGGATGTGCCCAAGCCAAAATCATGCCGATCTACATCACTGCACCAGCTATAGTAACATCAACTGTAATATGTTTGCCGTCGCTTCTCGGATTCAGTAAGTCTCGCGCAGGCATCTACGAATATACAGAAACGAGCTTCACTGATTGCTTTGTCAGTGGGGCGAAGTTTCATCTAATCGGGCAATGAATCTGCAGCGTGGGGCAAGGGAGGACCAGTGGGGAGACGGGAGACACACCAACAGGGAAAGAACAGGAAGGGAAGGAGGGAGGGAGGGAGGGAGGGAGAGCGAGAGAGAGAGAGAGCGAAAAAGGAAAAAAATGAGAGAGCGAAAGAAAGAAACATAGAGAGAGAGCCACGCCGCAGGCGGAGAGAGAGAGAGAGAGAGAGCCACGCCGCGGTCGGGGAGTGGGAGCCACACACCGAGAAATCACACACTTGTTGGTCTGCGGGGCGAGAGCGAACCTCTTCCGGTAAAAGCTAGGCGGGCTACGCACAGCTCTAATTGGGGAGACAGGGCACAGGCGGGCGGAGAAATCACACACACACACATGAAAGACAAACAGGCGAAAGCACAAACACGGATGGACGCGAAGACGGACGCAGCAAGATACAGGCAGTCAGTAGAAATGACAGTAAGAGAACAGTTGAGACAGACAAGGCAAGTGACAGAAAGACAAGTGAAGACCGAAGAAGGCAAAGACAGACGGATACAAAGGGCAAGCCAGTCAGCTGGCGAGCCAGAAGCCAGGCACGCCTTCAGACAGGACAGAGAGCGTGACAGGGAGCTAAATAGAAACGTTCACAGAGACACAGAAACAACGGCACAGGCCCAGACAGGGACAGCGGGCACAGGCACAAGCACAGGACAGCCAGAACGAAAAGAACACGGTCCTGCAAACGCAGGTTCAAGGACGGACAGACATACGCAGACGGGCACACATCTGCCGAGGTTGCACGACACCCGCAGGCAAGCATGCGGAGACAGAGACTCAGACAGATACGCGCAGAAGCACACGTAGTCGCGGAAGCAGACCTGCTGGAGGAGTGCTTATACCCAAGGTAGGGTTGTACAACCTACCGACCGAGCTCGCAAACCGGGCACGGGAGAAACGGCAGCGGAAGGCGGCCGGAAGAGGGGGCGGCACTCCGACGACGAAGGCCACGAGGACAGAGCAGATGCAGAGCAGGTGGAAGGAGAGGCTGCGGCACAGGCGGACTCGATTGGACAGGACGGCCGAGAGGGCACGAGACGCTTCCGACGGCAGCGTGGCCCTCAGGGCACCAAACGACATGCGGGCTGCACAGGTCGGGCACCCTCGATTTAGCACAGTCGACCTACCAATCATCGGCGGCGAGCCCCGGGGGGGAAGTGAGAAGGGGCGGGCCTTCTCAGAAGGCTCGAAGGCCCCTTGCCTTCTGAGAAACCTTCTGTGGACCAAAAAACCTAGGACACCAACCCACCTACGGCCCCAGGGGGCTTAGCGTATACCAGGACATATTGCGTGGGCTTTCGCGTGGTATACACTACGGCGCCCGATGTGCCGTAGCGCGACATGGAGGGCCGTCGGTGGGGTAGTGTCTTTTGTGGTCGATTTCGAGCCTTCCCCGAAATCGCAGAGAACCTCCCAGCAGGCTGGTGGAGGGCTTCTAAACAGCCCCGCCGCCTTAAAGGGTTGGGTCGGGCGTGTCCTCCTACGGGTGGATTTTGGACAATAAATAAAACATCAAAATGATACCACCGAGGAGATCCAATCGGAATTATTGTAAGGCTGTAGGGATATGGGGCTATAGGGCTATGGGGCTATAGAGCTATAAGGCTATGAGGCTGTAGGGCCATAGGGCTATCAGGCTATGGGGCTATAGGGATATAGGGCTATAGGGCTATAGTGCTATAAGGCTGTGGGGCTAAGGGGGCTATAGGGCTATAGGGCTGTAGAGCTATAGGGCAATAGGGCTATAGGGTTATAGGGCTATAAGGCTATAGGGTTATAGGGCTATAGGGCTATAGGGCTATAGGGCTATAGGGTTATTAGGGCTATATGGCTACAGGGCTATAGGGCTATAGGGCTATAGGGCTATAGGGCTATAGGGCTAGAAGGCTATAAGGCTGTAGGGCTCTAGGGCTACCGGGCACCCCGGGGCACCCGGGCCCACCTGGGCACCCGGGCACCCCCGGGCACCCCCGAGCACCCGAGCACCCGGGCACCCGGGCACCCGGGCACCTGGCCCGGCCACCGAAATCGGCGGCACAGCTCACCTAACCATATGAATCCGCTAGGACGTTAGGACCCCTGCAGAGGCAAGCTCTGATTGGGGAAAATATTCGAAAAGGTGCCCACAACTACTCAAAAATCGTCCCCATACAATTTGTTGTCTCTTAATATAATATTCGTCTTGTGGAGGGACAGGCCCAATTTAATTCTCGGGGGCGCGCAAACATGGACTAGCGATCCATGGATTTGGCGCGCGGTCGCCAAATCCATGGATCGGGGGAGATGCCCTCCCCGAAAAGGCGGCCGGTGCCGCCTCGCTCGGCGGTGGAAATCCGCGATCTCCCATGAAAACGGGACCCGTCGCGAATCCACGCCGCCTTGATCCATGTTTGCGATCGCCTGAAACTCTGGGGGCGCCTTTGGCGCTTTTTCCTTCTCGCTTCCCCCCCTCGCTCGCCGCCGAGGATTCCGGGCCGACCCGGTGGAGCGCAGTGGCGCGCCCCTTCGGAGCACGCGCCGCGGCCCAGCGCACCCGCGCGAGCCAGGGGAAGAGCCCGTGCTGCCAGGCTGCCGCCGGAGAGGGTGCCAAAGGGCCCAGGCCCGCCCGAGTTCAGGGGTGGCTGGAGGCGCCCCTGGCCTCCGAGGTGCCCCCAGCTTCCCGCTCCACTCTGGAGCCCCTCTGGGGCCCCCTGGGCCTCGGGAGGGGGTGCTCTGGAGGCCGTGGAGGGCTCCCGGGACAGCCTGGGGCACCTTGGGCCAGGGGCACTGCCAGCAACACCCGAAGAGTGAGCAGTGGGGAACTGACCCCCGCCCCCACAGCAATGGACGTTGTATGTCCCCGCTTCGCCAGTCTGGCGCGAGTGTACGCCAGCGTAGGCGCCCCGTCAGCGAGGCCAGTGCCAGCTGCCGCAGGGGGGCGCCCCGCGCGCGCGGTCTAGTTGGTCGAAAGTTCCTCGGTCGCGGGGCGGGGGTCGCTCTTCATGAGTTCACAGAGACGGCCCGAGGGCGCGAGCGTCCCCGAGAAGGGGACGGCCCGGGGGGGCCACGCGGAGGTCCTCCCGCCAGGCAGGCCGCCGAGCCCGTGCCCCCCGCCGGGGCCTCGCCCTCCAGCGCGAGGCGGGTGGGTGCCTGCCCTGAGGGCCGCGCTGGCGACACGACGGACGGGGCGGGTCGGGGCGGAACGGACGGGGCGGGGCGGAAGCCGTCACAGAGAAGTTCCCCCGGGTCGCGTCGTCGCCGTCGTCGCCGTCGCCGTCGTCGTGGTCGTCGTGGTCGTCGTCGTCGCCGTCGTCGTCGTCATGGTCGTGGTCGTCGTCGTCGTCGTCGTCGTCGTCGTCGTCGTCGTCGCCGTCGTCGTCGTCGTCGTCGTCGCCGTCGTCGTGGTCGTCGCCGTCGTCGTTGTCGTCGTCGTCGTTGTGGTCGCCGTCGTCGTCACGACGCCACCGAGGTTCCCCCGGGTCGCGGCACGCTCCGCGCCGGGCGAGGCAGACCCGCCGAGGCCAAGCTTAGGAGTCAGCATAAAACGAAGCCACACAGCCAGCCTGAGGAACAGCGAAGTGTAGCATAAAAAACGGGTGGAAGGTGTCTCCTCCTCCTCCTCCTCCTCCTCCTCCTCCTCCTCCTCCTCCTCCTCCTCCTCCTCCTCCTCCTCCTCTCCTCCTCCCCCCCCCTCCCCCCCCTCGTCCTCCTCCTCCTCCTCCTCCTCTCCTCCTCCTCTTCCTCCTCCTCCTCCTCCTCCTCCTCCTCCTCCTCCTCCTCCTCCTCCTCCTCCTCCTCCTCCTCCTCCTCCTCCTCCTCCTCCTCCTCCTCCTCCTCCTCCTCCTCCCCCTCCTCCTCCTCCTCCTCCTCCTCCTCCTCCTCCTCCTCCTCCTCCTCCTCCTCCTCCTCCTCCTCCTCCTCCTCCTCCTCCTCCTCCTCCTGCTCGTCCTCCTCCTCCTCTTATTCGTCTTATTCGTCTTCTTATGTTTTTTCGTATTATTAGTATGGTTATTATTATTGTTCGTAGTATTCTTAGTGTTCTTCTTAGTCGTATTATTATTAATAGTATTATTAGTAGTATTCTTCTTATTATTATTAGTAGTAATAGTATGAGTAGTAATAATAGTCTTATTGTTATTATCCGTATTATTCATATTATTGTGCTTATTAGTAGTATTGTTAGTGTTAGCATTCGTATTATTATTATTAGTATTCGTATTCTTCTTAATATTATGATTAGTAGTATCCGTCTTATTATTATTACTACTATTATTATTAGTCGTATTCTTCTTATTCTTATTATTAGTATTATTATTACTCGTATTAGTATCACGATCACTAGTATTATGAGTATTGTTATTATTAGTCTTATCATTAGTCGTCTTAGTATTCTTATTGTTATTATTACTATTATTAGTCCTCTTCTTCTTATTATTAGTCCTCTTCTTCGTATTACTTTCATTATTACTATTATTATTATTATTATTATTATTATTATTATTATTGGTATTATTATTATTATTCCTCCTCCTCCTCCACCTCCTCCTCCTCCGCCTCCTCCTCCTCCTTCCCCTCCTCCTCCCCCTCCTCCTGCTCCTCCTCCTCCTCATCATCATCATCATCATCATCCTCCTTCTCATCCTCCTCCTCCTCCTCCTCCTCCTCCTCCTCCTCCTCCTCTTCCTCCTCTCCTCCTCATCCTCCTCATTCTGCTTCCTCCTCCTCCTCCCCTCCTCCGCCTCCTCCTCCTCCTCCTCCTCATCCATCCTCCTCCTCCTCCTCCTCCTCCTCCTCCTCCTCCTCCTCCATCTCCTCCTCCTCCTCCTCCTCCTCCTCCCTCCTCCTCCCTCCTCCTCCTCCTCCTCCTCCTCCTCCTCCTCCTCCTCCTCCTGTCGCGCCCACAGGTGCACGGTGAGCAGCTCAGACAACTCACAGATACCAGCCGTAGAATACGGACGGACCGAAGACGAACAGTCATACCGGCAGAGGAGCGGCACAGAAGCGGACTGGACCCAGCCACGGCAGGCGGGACAAGGCACCAGGCGATGCCAGAAAATGAGCGGACAAAACCAGACCAGCAGAGACACGCGGACAAAGAAGGTTCCGCACAAACAGCGGCAGTCAAAAAGAAGCGCAAATGTCGACTAAAGCAGACAGACACGGACACGTACACAGACACAGACGAAGACACAAACATTCGCATAGGCACAGACACAGTGACGGTAGACCCGAACAACATACACGACTAAACACTGACGCCTAGATAAACCGACGGAGGAGAGAAAGAGAGAGAGAGAGAGAACAAAAAAAGACAGAGAGAGAGAGAGACAGGGATGAGAGAAAGGCATATAAGAGAGAGAGAGATATGAGAAACATACGAAATAATGACGAGAGAGATAGTGGATAGAGATGGCGGAGAGACGAGAGAGAGAGAAAGAGATGAGAGATAGAGAGACGTAGACGCATACGCATACGCATACACATACGCGTACGCATATGCAAGGTTGACTTCACAGCGTCAGAGAGACGGAGAGAGAGCGCGCCCGCGGAAATTCTGCAGCGCTGCCTGTTGCGCCACGCGATCATCTTGCAGTGCCTAATTGGGACTGGGTGCTGGGCGGCGCACCGAATTGGAAGACGTGCCACGCCTGATTGGAAGACGTGAAGCGAGCACAAAAACAGCCGTTATACAGCTGCCTGTGCGCGCACGTCTTGCGCTGCAGAGCGGCGGGGGGGGGACATCCGGGGGGTCTCCCTGGGACATCCCCTGCCCCCTCACCGTCCCCCCCTTCTCTCCCCTCCCGACCCCACTCCTCAGCCGCATCGTGCCTCCCCTTGAACTCCCCCTCCTCCTGCGTCTCTCTCCCTCGTCACATGTCCGATCATCCTCCTCATCACTATCATTCCTCACTTCTCCTTCTCCTCCTCCTCCTCCTCATCCTCATCCTCATCCTGCTCCTGCTCCTGCTCGTCCTCATTCTTATTCCTTCTTGAAAATACTCCGAAAATGCCACAAAACCGACCGATAGCACCCCCATCCGGGTGGTCCCATCCTACCTGTCGAAAGCAACACAAAATCAATGGTTTCCGTTTCAGCATGAACACTACGTTGTCCATGTTGCAAAGTGCGAGGCAGGAATGCACCGGGCGGACACCCCGCGCGAAAGGTAACAATGTCGCTCTCGCCGTTGCGCCGCGCTCCTTCATCTAGAGAATCTAACTCTCGCTTCAGCGTGGCGCGCATTTTTCGCACGCAACTTCGCCGACGCGCAGGCGAACCGAACGTGTTGCTCTCGCCTCGACGCCGCGCAGAGTTCGCCGAAAAACGGCGCTCCCGCCTCGGCGGAGCCCGTATTTTTCACTCGTTTTTGTTCGGGGGGGGCAGCGAGAATGGGCGATGTGTCGTCCTCGCCCAAGCTCCGTGGGCACGTCGCTCGGAAGCGGTGTCCCGCGCGGGCGCGGCATGTGGTTCGTTTCACCGAAGCGCAAGAAAAAAAGCGACAGCGGCCACGAGGCCGCGCGAGAGCGGACGGAATGCCGACCTCACCCAAGTTCGTGAAAGTGGCAGTGCTCTTTCGTCGCGGCGCATGCTTCGTCGTCGCCGCGCCCGTCAAAAGGTTTGCCGCCCCCGCCCCTTGCGCGACCAGCGTAGTTTTCCATTCGCCAAGTCTTTGGAAGCGGGGCTGCGCGCGAGTGCCTTCCGTTTGCGAGGCGGGGGCGCGTTCCAATCCCAACATCCACTCGTGGCACACTTGATTATTATGTTGCGGGAGGGAGGATGGGGATGGGCGGGGCCCTCTGAGTCGTTCGGCCTGGCTGACTTGATCCTCCTCCTGCTCCTCCTCCTGCCCCTCCTCCTCCTCCTCCTCCTCCTCCTCCTCCTCCTCCTCCTGCTGCTCCTCCTCCTCCTCCATCACCCTCCCTCCTCCTGCTCCCGACCTCGACCTCCAGACCATATCCTTTTTCTCCCTTCTTTCGCCCTCCCCTCCTTAGCATTGTCCTCCATGCTCCGTCGAGCCTCCTACTATCGGTCGTCCTAGACCCTCACATCCCCCTCATCCCGCTCATCACCCTTCTTATCCTGCTCACTGTCCTCCGCGTCCTCTGCGCAGTAACCCCACCACCATGCACCGTCGACGGCAGCAGCGGCCGAAGACTGTTCACTCTTCGCTGCTCGCGCGCCATTCTCCGCCGCTCTCGTCCATGAGCATACCCCCCTTTGGTGAACTCCTTCTCCCGTGCCAGCTGCAGAGCAAACCCCGGCAAGAGTGGTGAGACTTGCTTTTTCGTCGGCGGCTGGGCAGGGGTCGTCTGCGCTGGCGGAGGAAGCGGACGGAACGGGGGCACCGTTGCAGCAAATTGGCCCCCGTGCAAGAGAAGGGGAACAAAAAGTGGCATAAACACAAAAACTCGGAGGTCCGCGCGGATTTCTCGGATCGGCGCTGGGCCCCCCTCCCTGGCGCGCGGAGCGCGCCAGGGGCGGCGCCGGAGGCGCCGCCAGGGGGGCCCAGCGCGGATCCGAGAGATCCGCGCGGACCTCCGAGCTTTTTATGCTTGTGCCACTTCTTATTCCCCTAAAGAGGGGGAGGGA
>CAUYUJ010001182.1:63127-88127 GCA_963575745.1 Prorocentrum cordatum
CCCTCCTCCTCCTCCTCCTCCTCCTCCTCCTCCTCCTCCTCCTCCTCCTCCTCCTCCTCCTCCTCCTCCTCCTCTAGCGCGGCAAAGTCGCCCGAGGAGGCCCTGCGCAGGCAGTAGCGGCACTGCGCGTGGATGCTCCGACGCCAGCATTGCGTCGAGGTGCTGAGGCCACTCGCAGGACCCGCGGCCAAGGCCGGCCGCGGCGTGCTCGACAGCAGCAAAATATCACGCTAACTGCAGGCGTTCTCCTGCTTCTCCACCTCCTGAACCAGGTCTTCGGCCGACTTCACGCCGGGCTGCCAACATCATCTAGTGAATGTGGCCGGAGAAGTCGCTGTCGGTCTCCGTGGGCATAGCAGGCAGGGACAATGGCGAAATTCCCACTGTGGCACTGGCGCCGTCCTTGGGAACGTCAACAACACAGTCATCGAATAATACGTCTAGGTGTCGTCCAGTGTCTGCTACCAGAAGTGGCCCGCCACCGTGGATAAATTGAATGCCGCGGGCTTATTTCAAATGCTCGCCGATAAGTTGATGGGCGTCGAACTTGACGCCGAAGTGAATGTGCTGGACGTCACTCGCGCGAGCCACTTGATAGCCAGGCTGCAGGCGCCGCCCGGCCAGTCGCCCACATATGCCCAGCCGCGCATCAAACGCATGGCCCGAACGTCTGGCAGCTGAAGACATCTGCGGGACAGATGTCGCAGAGCTTCGAGAATATCGGGGCGCGGTGATCTGCGCGCCCCCCGTTCCCCCCAGTGGCCGAATGTCCTGGCCCCGGAATATGATGCAATGCTTTCCTGGAACTCCTCCACGCGGCCCCAAGCCAGGTCAGGGCCAAATGTCTTGCAGTCTGCATTCCACGTCGACTCGGCGGAACTTGACCGCCACCTTGCCTCGAGCCGGGTCTACAAACAGGACCGTGCCAGGGCTGGCCTGGCCTCACACGTCCGTCGTGCTCGGGGGCCTCTGGATCTCCACCTGGTCGCCAACGTTGAAGCGGCCCTGCCCAGACTCGGCGGCGCGGGCCCAGAGGGCGCGGCTGACGCGCGAAAACGACGTGGCCTCGATCGCGCGTTGCAGCGCGATCTCTCGGATGAGCCACTGCAGTCGGCACGGCTGAACTTCTCCACCAGCAGAATGGCAGGCACCGCTGCAACGGACACCGGATACCTCACCCTCTCCGTCTGTTTCGAGCGGCGGCAGCATGGACGGCTGCCTTCTGAAGACGGCGTTGCATGCTGCAACGCCGCCCACGTGGGCCAGCAAACATTGCGTGAGCCAAAATAGAGACGAAGTTCGCGGTGATAGGTTCGCGCTCTAGCCGCTCTGCTGCGACGTGAAACGCGCGCCGTAGCATGGCACCACGTCGAGGGCGCGCTGACGAGGGGCCCGAATATCCATGCGCATTCGCGCATGGATATTCGGTGGGCCTCCACAAAATATGGCGATGTCATCCCGCCCTCGCCGCGCACGACGAACATTTCCACCGCCCCGAACAATCGGATCCATGAGCGGCCGCTGGCGGCAAGCAGCGTCGAGTCGCCCTTGGACGCGACCCCCTGGCCAATATGCCACCGGAAGGCGCAGCTGATCAGGCGGGGGATCATGCGATCCTTGCAATAGAGGATGTCGCACTAGACGCGCTGGGTAAATCGCGTCGAAAAGCGAAGTGTAAACATGGGAGGCCTGCTAATGGCTGCCCCTTGCAGCATCCCCCATCGCGGGGATGAGGTCGAAGATATATTGTGGCGCGTTGGCTGCTCGCAGTACTCGCGTCATCTCCTCCATGGTGGCACGGCATCGGCAGAGGCGTAGCTTGCGTCGTTCTCGCATGCGTGTTGCATGCGACTCGCCTCGCAGTGCTCGCAGTGAAGTGGCGACGTCGAAACGAGTCCACTCCGAGGGCGTCGGGTTGCCGACGGCTGCGTCGGCGGCTCGTAAGGCTGATCGTCTGGGCACCGTACCTAGTACTAGAGCGGCTCGCATCTGTGGTCTAGTGACATTGACACAAACACCAGGACCACCACGCTGAGCCCCAGCGCTGGATGAAGAGCTGTATCCTCATTATCCTGGAGGCGCGGGTGGCAGGACAGCCTCGTCTGCTGCTCCGAGGTCTGCGCCGCTGCATAGTTGAGCCTGCTGGTTGCTGGAGCGACGCGGCCCTCCCGGCCGCGCCGGCGCTTGCGGCCGCGGGCCGGCGCGCGGGCGCGGCCGCGCGCGAGGGACCGCGAACTTGCGCTTGCTGAACTCACGGGCGCGGACGCCGCGATCGCGTTCCGTCTCCTCCTGGCAGCCGAGGCACTCCCAGTGGATCGAGGCGCTGCGAGGATAGCGGCACGTTGCCGGATCCCTGGCGCGCATGGGCGAGTCTGCCCGCAGGTTGCGCTTGCACGCCTTGCAGGCGTAGCGCGGGCGCCCGGCTGCCAGTCCACGTCTGATCTCGCCCTCCGTGGCCCCCGAGGCCACTGATGGAAAAGCTACCGGTCGGATGTCGCACTCACGAACACAGTTCGCGAGGTGCGGGCGCCGCAGACGGCAACGTCAATCCACTATGCCCTGGACGAGTCGCTCGGCCATTGTCCATGGCCAAATCTTGGCGCCGAAGCTGTTGTGACCCTCGACGTTGACGTGGGCGCACTGCTTGCCTAAGCATCAAAGGCCAGCGAACTGCTCGAAAATGTCCGGAGCGTTGGAGACCAACCCACTGGCATTCTGAAGATGCCTCCGCGACGATCTCGAAGCCCAACCTGGCACTGGTCGGAGACGACCTTTCCCGCGCCCGGCGCTACAATCACCTCTGGCCATGGCGGCCCGTGGCACAGCCATGATGGTCTGGGCTGCTCGTTGATGAAGTAGCCGCCGAGCTCAAACTGAAAATGCGCGAGGTGGCCGCAGAATCAGCCGCGCGGGGCCGCGTCCCCGTAGGAGCGCAGCCAGGCGCCGTAGTTCTGCTCGCAGCCGAAGGTTGCCCAACGACCGAAACGCCTGCAGGTCGGAGCCACGATGGCAACAAGTGGCCGACGCTGGCGAACATACCGTTCCGCGGCGCGCTGATGGCTCGCGTTTTTGAGGCCACAGCCGGTGACCAAGTCGAAGTTCTCTCCACCTCTAGGATGGCGGTGGATAGCTATTTTGCTGACCCCCGCTTCTCCACCGCAGCACTCAATGATGTCGTCGCCGTAGTCGAGTGAAATGAGGTAGGTGAGGAGCTGGTGGGCGGCGCCGAACTCGGGGGACTGTGGCGTTTGAGCGCCAGTCGTTTGTCGGTAAATTTCGGATTCGGGAGCCGACGAGCCTCGGAAACACTACGTAGGCAGACCTGCGGCAAAGTTGCCGTGGAGGTCGTCCTCGTCGCACTCGTCGGCGTGGCCATAGTTGCCAAAGGCTGGACAGCCGCGAAAAAAAGGCTAGCCCATTGAGAGCGGCACCGCAATCGTCGCAATGGCCTTCGAGGACCTGCTTGCGCGCCCTGGCGCATGCACTTTGCCGACGGGCACGCGCTGGCAGCGCAGTCACCAAACGCTTTCCGTGACTGATCGGCAAATCCCTTTGGACTTTGACCTGGCCTTTCGACTGCTGTTGCTGGATTTCTCTCTGGACGTTCGGCGGCTCGCGGCTGCGTGTTCCCCCCGCCTTCTGGCCGCGGCCAGTGGTGCACCGCCCCAGACTTTCGCCGTCGTCGTCGGGGCCGCGGTGGGCGCGCTGGTGGGCGTTGCGCTCGCGTGGTACCATGGGGCCAGAAGATGCGTTCGAGTCGAGCGCGCGAGCTGCCGTCGGGCCTCGCTGAAAGCGCACCTTCTTCGACACACGCCCCTGCTAGACGGAGCACAACTGCAGGGTGGTGCAAGTCGCAGCATTGCGCGGCACATCAGGGTCGAAGACAGTCGTCGGTTGACGACCGCCAAGCCAGCCGTTGATGCGTTCTTCCAACTTGCTGCTGCATCGGCACAGCTGCTTGCAGATGGACGCCCTGGCGAGAATCGCGAAAATTGCGCTGCTGCGTTCGGCCTCTGGGGCCAGGGGCCTGAGGCAAGCCTGATGCTGTCCCAAGTGGAGCTCGCGGGCGTCGATCACCTGTCGCGCCGGAGGTCGTTCTCACTGTTGGCCACGCCGGCCACAAATCACCAACCCGGCGCCGGCGCCCTTGACCTGGGCGCACCCTGTTCGCGGAGCAAGCAACAGCATGCCGTAGTCGGTGCCAGGACACGCGCTGTTGGACAACGACTTCACGGAACCCCCGAAGTCGGCGGCGCGGATTACGTCGAAGCCGTGAGCTTGCAATCCTAATAAATAATGTTTCGCGCGCTCGTTTCGAGCCGGGCGAAAGGGGGGGGATAGCAAAGGGGGGGGGATCAACTCGCGTAGCTGATTTTCCTGGCGCCCCCCGGCGCCGGAGGCGCCCATGCATCGAGGAATGGGCCTGGCGGCGGGGCCGAAACCAGCTGCACGCAGCAGGCACCCCCCCTTTTCCCAATCACCCCCTTTCGTTCAGCCCGATCGTTCCAAGGCCCACGCGGGGCGCCCTGGGCCCGCTGGTCACTCCAGCCGGGACAGGTTGGAGGGGCCGGCCTGGCGGGCCGGCCCAGCGACCTCCTTGCAAGACAGCTCCTTGGAGCCTTTGTCGCCACCGGCTCCGAGAGACCCATCGGACGTCATGCCGCCTACCTCTCAGGACGGAGCCATGGCCGAGGACCGTGGCCGGCGCGTCCAAAGCCTCCAAATCCACGAGACGACGGAGGAAGGTTGGAAGCGACCACGGGTCTCGGCACTGTCAATGATGCGTTCAAGGATGAGCTGGGCGACGCGGTGGCCCTGCTTGACCACGTACGTCCGCGGGGCGGTGTCCGACATGATTACGCTGAACTCGCCGTGGAAGTCGGGGCCCACCACGCCGCCCACGAAGTCGATGCTCTTCAGCGCGAGCCCCGATCAAGGGGGAACGCGAAGGCACGCGCCCCGCGGCGCTAAGGCCACCAAGCCTGTCGGCACCAGCTCACGTCCGCAAGTCGCGATGCTGGCGCCCACGCAGGCGCGCAGGTCGCGGCCTGCAGATCTGGGCGCGCCCTGCGAGGGCGCCCGCGCGTCGGGGCTGACGAGCTGGATCTTGAGCTTCCGGTGCTCGCGGCCGTGGGGGCGGAGTCATCCTGGCCGTCGTTGCCCACCGCCAGCAGCGCGAACTGCTTGGGCAGCAGGCTTCCAGAGCGCGGCTGAAGCGCGCCGAAGTCATCGACACGGATGCACAAGTGCCCGCTCGGCGCCGATCCCAAATCGAAGTGGACGGCGCTGGGGCCCCGCGTGATCTCGTAGCCGCCCGGCCCAGGGAAGGCGAGGCGCTCTTGGTCAACGCCCGTCACCGCCACCCCGCTGTTCGACTGCAATGTAGACCTAGAATGGCAGGGAGGTCAGCGTCCACGCCCTCCACGGCCAGAGCGCGCACGCCGCGCTGAATGGCCACGCCGTCGCGGGAAGTCGTCGCGATAGGGCAGTGACCCCCCCGGTTCGCTACCTGCGACCCATCGCCAACTCCTGCAACGCACAGCGGGGTTGGCAACTTCTCCTCGGAGGGCTTCAGCCTCGCCCGCCGGGCCTGAGGGGCCAAATGCATAGCGAAGAGCAGCCCCCACAAGTTTGTCCAGGCGCCGGCGTCGACTCCGACGCCTCAACGGCTACCTGGTCGATCGTGGCCCAACAGGTAGCCTGTCGAATCGTTCGATTGATTCATGAACGAGCCCGTGCCCGACGACGTCGGCCACCACGGAAGAGTCGGCCTGCGCGGCGGCACGCGCAGGCCCAGTCGGGCGTCGCAAAGTACCGCCGCGACCGCTGCGGACGCGAAGCCGGACGCGCCACGGCGGCTGCTTGAGGTCTGGCCGCGGCGCCCTGGGGCCAATGTCCCGCGCCCACAGAGGCGGGGCCTCCTCCGGCAAGCCCCCGTTGGCTGCCCCGCAGGCCGACGCCTCTGGCACTGGACCCGTCGGCACACGATCTGCACCAACGAAGCTCAAATCGGCGACGATGCCGGCTGGGCCGCGGCAGACCAGATACTACAGCAAGCGGGCGTCTGTGTTCGGCATCAACTGCAGATAGTATGCGCCGTGCAAAATGCGCCGACACTGCAAGCGAACCACCCTCTCGCCGAGCTGGGAAGCCTCGAGGCAGATAGAATTCTGCCCATCGTCGCGCCACTGAGCTTGCCTCAAGTTTGGAACACACTGCCCACCCGCGTCTACCGTTGCGGCGTCGGGCGCGGCGGTGCTGCTGAAGCTCCCGGCGCAGCCGATGCCGATGGCGCGGGCAAGCTGCTTCCCCCGCCGCCGCCGCGCGGGCCAGCGACGAAGTCGCAGGGCCCGCCAGCTGCGCGGGGTCTTGCACGCGGCCCATGAGCTCTGCCATCTCCCGTCGTAGTTCGGCGTTGCGGGGGTTGCGCGACGACGAAGGCTGCCCATCGCGACCAATAGCTATGGCCAACTTGTTGCCAAGAGCCGTCTGACGACGAACTCGGAGCCGCTGCTGGCGCTGCTCGCTGGAGCGCCGGCGCTGCTGGGGCCAGTTGGCCACCGCCCCAGGGGTCAGCGCTATGCGCGGGGTCACCTCCCCCGGCGCCCGGGGCCGCAGGCCGCGGAATCCCCGAGGCGCCCCGAGTCACCCACGCGGCGCGCGCCCCCAGCACAGGCCGCTGCTCGGACGGCACCGGCGGCCAACACTGTCCCAGAAGCGCAAGTGACGAGACTGACAATGGCGATGATTGCGCCGGGGCGCGGGAATTAAGCAAGAGAGCGCGCCCTCGGTTGAGGCGACGGGGCAATTCAGCACGAGGTGCCAGTCAGAGCCGCACTGGCGGCATTGGAGACGCACCCCGCCAGGGCCCACGGCGTCGGCACGGCGGCCCGGACCTGCGCCGCCAGTCCTGAACTTCCCGTTAAACTTACCTCTGCCCCCCCGAAGCTCACGAAAGCTCCCCGGAGGTACTGTTCGGACAGGTCGACCAAGACGGCGCGACGGCCCTCACCTCGGCTGTTCGCCCTTTCGCACCATGGCCCTCCAGACGCAGCGCGCTGGCGCGCTTGTTAGGCTGCACTGGAATGCTTCGGCGCGCTCGCAAGCCCGGAAGGGGCGCGCACCGCGCTGTTCCACAGGAACGTCGCGCAGCTCGGGATCGTCCGCAGCAACGTCTTCGCCGAAGGAGCTGACGGTGTCGGCATCGGTGCCTGAGTCAACGCCAGCGGCTAGAAACGCCCCCTGCGCTGGCGAGGCCACGCTGGCCTCGCCGGCGGCTGCCGGCGCAGGCGGGCCCAGCGCCGCCCCCAGCGCGGCCGGGCCCGCGCCGTCCCAGCTGGATCTGGCCACGGCGCCACATGCACCCAGTGCCTGATCTTGCGCGGGCGCCAGCGCGAGGATAGCGCGCTGTTGGGCAGAGTGGACCGCCGATGCGAAGCTGCCTGGCGACCCTTCGATCACGCGCCCAAAGCGACATAGCTGGCTCGTCACTTGCGCGAGCTGCGCTGCGTCTGAGGGGCCGGCCACGTTGCAGCAGCGCAAGATCATGGCCAGCAAGATGTTAAACACGCCAACGGCGCGCAGCAGGAGGAGGCTGAGGCCCTCGTAGCCGATGATGAATTGGTCAGCTTGCTGCGCCCGGTTGCGACGGATGTCAAACCGCGCGAGGAAGTTCCCCGGGCGCTCTCGCGGCAGTCTGTCGACGATCACGCGCGGAGACACTGCCGAGGCGCGCTCCTCTTCGCCCATTTGGCCCCACCGTTCGGCCAAACTGCGCATGGGGAAGGTTGGCGGCCATTCGCCCACGCACTCGCGCGTCATGCCAGCGAGGCGCGACAAGACGTAGGCCGCCTGGCGAAACTCGCCGGGGTCACCTCGCGCACCCACTCGCGGAGCACACGAGCCCGCTGCCCAGCACCCCAGGCGCGGAGAGCGCTGCTCGGGCAGGGTGCCTCAGAGCAGCCGGGGACTCGCCCCGGGACATGTTCCTCCTCGTCTGCGCATCGGGCGCGCGATTTCGCCATGCATGCGCGGTGCTCCAAGTAATCGGAGCATCCCGTAACACAGTCACGGGAATGTCCCTTGCACGTCACGTTGTCACTGCATTGAGCACCACCAGCTTCACGATCGTCGAGAGGAGCACGCATCGGGACACAGTCCTGCCAGGCTGCAGCGAATGCGCGCGTAAGGAGGAAGATCGTGTTCCAACCAAAACAGAACACGGGTTCTCCAAAATCCGCTTCGCTGTCCCTCGGAATGCTGGTAACACAGTCACCAGACCCTCCATTGTCTCCCTGCTCATCTCTGCCTATTCTCCCCAGGGCTCTCGTGAAACAGTCGCCAGATGTTCGGGGCCCTTGACCGACACCGTAGATGTCAACGCTGCATCGAGCAACTGTCCAACAGTCGCGGTATTCCCACGGACGTGTGCAACAAAGGCGTAGGGTCCACGAGCTGCGCGAACATAGTCAGCGCGGGCCCTGGAGGGATCCTGAGAAGGCTGGCGCGTGGCCGGGGTCCGCGAGGGTCTCGTACTGGATGGTTTTGGTTGTGCACGTTTCTGGCCAATGGTCCTGGAGGCGGAAGGGCGGCTGCCCCGTCGGTAAACGGCAAGAAGTGCACGAAGGCGAGAAATGAAAAAGGACAGAGGCCACCTGGCCACGGCAAAGACAAACGAAGAAGGCGCTGAAGCCCAGAGCAGCCAAAAGCTGCCTAAGATTGGCGTGCATTCGGAATGCAAAGCCGAAGAAGGAAATGACACCCCTCAGAAAATCATTGCCCCAGGAACTTGAAATACAAGAATGCAAAAATGCCCAAAGTATGTATCCACCCGACTGGAATGAATAATTGAGCAAATATAAGAAAGCTGTGTCAGGACTGCTGCATGAACGGAAAAGGGTTCAGCGATCTCCTCTGTTCCGTATAAAGCTGAAGCCGGCCAGACTTGGATCCAGCATCGCCCTCAACACGCTCCAAGGAAGGCTTCCCTGACGAAGCTCCCATTTGGCGTGCACTAGATCGTGGATGATCTCTGGCACGTACAGATGGCCCTGACGGCTCTCGCCCGAGAGCATGGCAGGAACTGGCACCATCTGCACTCCCACCAACAGACTCCAAGAACTGGTGCCGATAATTGATGGCACGTTCTGCTTGCAAGGGTGAATCAGCGCATTGACGTACAGCAACTGCCAGCGCGGGTTCTGCAGCAAGACTTCCCCCGAGGTCTGCGTATGCTCCGGTGCGCTTGGGCCGGCTACACCTGCTGGAAGTGGCATGGCTTCAACGAAGGGGCGAGGGCCATCAAGAGGAGGTGGAGGAAGAGACACTGGACCATCATCTGCCGCCTGCTTGGCAGCCTCTTTTCCTTCTTGCATAAACGCTGGACTCGAAGCACAGCTCAAAGTCTCCCAAACACTTCTACAGGGTCATCGGAGACTTCAGCTTTGCCCTGTGCATACTGAACCCGCTCCTTGCGCAGGGTCGCTGACGCAGAGGGCCGCACAAGTGCCCGCAACAGCAGCAGCCGCAGCAGCAACAGTGCGCCTCGGAGCGTGTTCCTGGATCGCCGCCTGCACAGCCGCCGCCACAAGGGAAGGGCTATCAGCAGCTACGGCGCTCATCTATGTCTAGCAAAGGGAGGCCCGGTGGGGCAGCTAAACAACTGCGATCGTTTGAACCAAAACTAAAAGCGGTCGTTTGAACCAAAACTAAGAGCGGATGTCCAGCGAGATGACCAGCTGGACATACAGCGGCATGATGTACCGAGCGGCGGAGAGGTGGAACCTGTGCTGTCGAAGCGAATCGACAACGACAAGCCATTGCGGCCGTGGTATTGGAGCCGAACGTCTGCTACCAATTAGGAAATGAGATGTAAGAAGAGAGGTTATAAAAAGCGGGATGCGTTAGTATAGCGGATGTAGAACGGATCATAAGACGTCTGGAAGGCGGGCGGATTGGGTTGCCACCTGCTGATGGCAGCGTCAGGGACGGGCAAGGAAGGAGTGAAATGGGCAGAGCAGGTACCGCTCGAGTCAGAGAGGGCCGAGGGGCGGGGGATGCCGAGAGGTGAGGAGGCAACGACGGTACTGAGCAGACGGTGGCAGCGCTTCAAGGGGAGGCTGCATGCGGGAGGTGCGCGTGGCTCGGCACGTAGTACACCGCACGGCGGTTCCGCGGAGGAGACACAGCGTCGGCGTCCGATTTCGGGAGCTCACCGCCGAAAGCAAAGGGACCGCGCCTCGAGTTCCTAGAGTCTCCGTCGGGCCCCCCCGTGGCTCGCTTCCCACAGGGTGCGCCCCGTCTCCTGCGCTTTGAGCGCCTCGCCGTGGCAGTCGTTCCAGTCATCCACCGACTTCGCCCAGTGGTATGCTGCTGTCCATCCGTTCGTGCAGTCCAACTTTGTGCTCTTTGGGTTTGCAGCTATGTCGCTCAGCAGATCAAAGTCCGTCTGGTGGTCGGCGCCGATGGCGTCCAAGCAGTGCTTCAAAAAATAATCCTCGCCCTGCTTGCCATGATCCAGCTTCTCGCAAACCCAGCCTTTCTCGAGGTACAGGACTACAGCCTGTTGGGAGAGGACCTCGAGCGCACCAAGGAATTGGAACTTGCTCTCGGCATTCCTGATGTAGACCCGTGAGCCCTGCGGAGTCCCCAGCTGGCTCAAGTGATCCTTCAAAATGTTAGGAAAGAAAACGGCATCAGCGTCCACCTTGACAGTCCAATCGTGGCTCGTGTACTTGCCGCCCTGCTGCACCTGCTTCCAAACATCGATAAACATGTCCACGTTGATGTATGTACTCCAGTCTGTCTTGTCCGTCTTCTGCCCCTCGATCACATCGCTATCGTCACACTGGTAGATTCCAAGACTCTTGTCCTTTGCATTGTTGGCCAGCTCAGCCTCTGGCGCCGACCACACCACGACCATGAAGCAGTACAGCGACGTCCCCTGCGTCAGCACACCCTTGCCAGCCTTCTCGATCTCCCGGGTCTCGCGACCAGTGCCCTGGTTCTCGCACTGGTCGCCGTAGCATGCCGCCATGCACGTGGCCTTATCGCCGCTTCCGAAGCAGGAGTCTGCTGGCCTCTGCATGCCAGGGGTGACAGGGCGTGCGAGATGCTTGGCTGTTCCCATCCCCTTGCTCCCCCACTCCCCGAACGTCAAAAACAAAAGCGCGACAGGTTTGAGGGAACTCACCAAGCCCTCCTTCTGTGACAGCGGTGTGGCGCAAGCCTTCAGGATGGCTCTTGCAGGTGGCGAAATCCCACTCGCACACCTCGTCGTTGCAGCACTTCGTTGCACTGCAGTCCTCCCCATCCCAGCTGCAGTCCACCAGCGGCGGAATGTAGGGCTGGTGAGATAAGGCCTCTCTGGGGACCAAGCGCATGAAAATGTTTTCTTACTCGGCGTTTCGACATTGGGCAGAAGGGGGGGGAATTGGGGGGGGGTCTGGCTCCGGACCTCTGCTTGATGCGACTGCCTGCGACAATGCGTCCTGTGGGGGAGCCTCCACCTGCCTGAAGCAGGCGCCAGAAACAGCCAGGATCCACTCCATGGGCGGGGGGGAGGGGGTTGCGAGGGCCCGCGCCGATCGGCAAAGCAATGCACAAGAAAACGATCACCACATAGGGTTGTCTGGCAAGAAGGGGGCGAGCGGAAGCTGGCACGTGGCCGGGCAAGGCGGGAGCAGTGAAGCTCGACGAGATCGCCGTGAGGCTGCGCGGCGAGACACATCCACGAGGTCACGCGGCCGAGGCCAGTGGTGGCACGGAAGACCGAGCTCATCCCGGGCTCGGAAGAGGGCCACTGCTACTCCTATCCCGCCGTGCCGCGAGGCACGAGTTGGAGTGCCCTCAGATCCCTCGTAGCCCTCAGTCAACAGTCCTCAGGATTGAATACTGGAAGGCCCCGAATCCCAAGTCTCAAATTTTCCCAGGTTCCCGGCGTGCCTGCTGCCACGAGCGCCCCAAAACGGGGCCTCGGGGCACCGAGAGGCCTCTGACCTACAACCCAGGTACGGTCGCGGGTTGGGCCGAAGGCCAGTAGATCCGCCGCCCCCTGTCGATTCATCGCAGGGGTGCCTGGCGTGCTAAACCCTCTCGGCTTTGGTTTTGGCTCTGCTTTCAAAAGAGCTCCCCCTGGGGCTTCGGCCCGTCCCGCTGGGGTCCCGGGAAGATTGCCACGGAGCAGGATTTCCCCAGCGTTTCTTCCAAGACGGCTGAAGATGGCCTCCAAGATGGCCACGTTGGCCCAAGATGGCCTCCAAGATGGCCCAAGATGGCCTCCAAGTCCGCCCAAGAGACGAGGAGATGCCTCCAAGTCCGCCCAAGACACTTCCAAGACGGCCCAAGACGGCCCAGGAGGTGCCAAGAGGCCTCCGAGACGGCCCGAGAGGCCTCCAAGAGGCCCTCCAGGAGGGCCCGAAGAGGCAAAAATCATTGATTTGCCTTAGGTTTTTAAAGGTGTTTCGTATTTGCTCCTTTTCGGCTTTCCGACGACCCAAGACGGCCCAAGAGGCCCCCAAGATCGCCCCCACAGCGCCCAAGAGGCCTCCAAGATGGCCTCAGGACTGCCCAAGAGGCCCCCAAGACGGCCCCAAGAGGGCACAAAGACGACCCAAGATGCCTCCAAGACGCCCAAGATGGCCTCTAAGGCGGCCCTGGAGCACCCCAAGAGGGTCCCCGAAGGCTGTCCAAACCGATTCGGGGAACACATGGTTCGATAGCTTGGCAGGTCTGGCCTCAACGTTCGGCCACATAGGCGCTTCCAAAAAGGCAGGGGGCGGCGGTGATTCGCCGTAGGTGTCTTCGATCCGCCGCCCTCTGTGGCCTGCCACAGGGGTGCACGGCGTGCCAAATGTTAGGAAATTGCTGGTCATGTTACGGTTCCCAATGAGCCGTCGGCCCAACCCGCTGGCTGCCCAAAAAGCTGAGCAAGCTTCGTTCTCCATTGGCCTCCCTCCCCAAGATGGCCTCAAGTTGGCCTCCAAGAGGACCTCCAGGAGGCCAACATGATTGG
The DNA here is from genome assembly GCA_963575745.1 of Prorocentrum cordatum. Lineage (NCBI taxonomy): Eukaryota > Dinophyceae > Prorocentrales > Prorocentraceae > Prorocentrum > Prorocentrum cordatum. Next base: position 76,140 of record CAUYUJ010001182.1, read on the forward strand.
TTCCCCTGAGGCTTGTCAGTCATGTTAGCGGTCCCGCCTTGGCCTGGGACGCTCTAAGACGGCCCCATAGGCCAAAGATCGGCCCAAGACGGCTCAAGAGACCCACAAGAGGCCCACAAGACGGCCCAAGGGGGCCCCAAGACGTCGCAATAAGCCGCCAGGACGGCCCAAAAACGGCCTTATGGACATCCAAGACGACCCTAAAGCGCCCAAAGAAAGACCGACGACTACCCAGAGAGGGCCACAAGACGACCTCCAGAGGCTAAGAGGTCCCTTGGAGGCCCCCAGGAGCCACCAAGAGGCCCCCTTAAGAGACTCCAGGAGGCCCCCAAGAGGCCCCTCAGGCCCCTCAGAGGATTCCAGGAATCCCCCAGAGGTCCTCAAGAGGCCTCCTCATCTTCTTTTTCCTCCTCCTCCTCCTCCTTCTCCTCCTCCTCCTCCACCTCATCCTCCTTCCTCTTCCTCTCCTAAGTGTTCACCCAAGGGGCCCCAGATGGCTGGGGGAACGCATAGTCTAATAGCTTGGCCAGGCTTCGGTCTAACGTTTGGCAGCGTGGGCGTTTTGAAAAGGCAGGGGGGCGGCGGTGATTCGACTTAGGCATCTTCGGAAAGACTTCTACATCCACACATACGACTAATAACATATGATAAGCGCTACTATGACCAACACTCCGAGTACTACCAGTACGGCTCATTCTCTTACTCAAGGCCACGGCCATGAGGGCCAGCTAATGCCCAATAACCGGCCTCATCCAGCTTGGCCTTCAGGGCGTCCTCCTCGCCGGGGGCCCCACAGAAGGAGGAGTTGAAGCCGTCGCCGAAGCTGGTCACGTCCTAGAGGGGACGCAGGCCGCAAACCGACAGCATGCCTGGCCAGGCCCGTCCTAAGCCCAGAGCTGGTGTAAGGAGTCCAGCGAAGAGGTGCTGAAGCGTGGTCTTCAGGAGCAGCCACCTGGCCAACGAGCCTCTCTGGGATGGCTGCCGAGCCGCTGGCATCTTGACCCCGCCTCGATCCGCAAAGGCTCTCGCGAAGTTCGCGGGACGCCAGGGGCTCTCACGACACAGAAGCGGCTCGAGCTCGGCTACAGCCGAAAATGTGATCGAGAAAGTGATTAGATTCTCAGAGATCTGGGCCAGCTTCCCGGACCTTGCTTTGAAAACAACACTGGGCCGACTGATAGCGCTAACGCTGGACGGGCGAACGTGCTCGGGACACTGGGCCAGCGTTCCGGTTAGTTGGCTGAGAAACGCTCGCCCAGCTTTCCAGGAGGAGGTTTCTTAATCAGATTCTTGACTGCAGGTTGCGATGTGTCCTGGCCACTGGCCAACTCAGGAAGGCCAACCGCCAACGGCAGCGAGAAGAGGCGCGAAAGAAATGAGGAGGGCGGCCTCGATCCCCTGAGAGTTCGCAGGACGTCAGGCTCTCGCAAACAAAACTGCGGGCTCGAGCTGGGCTAAGCTGCGGTGTATCCTGGCCGCAGGCCACATCCAGAGGACAGAAGCCGCGCGCCCAATGCGCGTCGGCAGGCGCTACATGAAGGATGATAAGTTCACGCATGATGAAGAAGAGGACGACGCACGAAGTGAGAGAGGGACGCACGACAAGCGGAGACGCGAGACGAGGCGGAGCGAGCGAGAGGAAACGCTTATTTTTTTATCTGCGGGGCGAGAGCGCACCTCTTCCGCTAAAAGCTAGGCGGGCCACACACAGCTTCAACTAGAGAGACAGGGCACAGGAAGGCGAAGCGAGATGGAACGCGCGAGGGGAAAGGAGCGCGCGCGCGCGCCAAAGCAGGAAGCCCAGCCGCCCATGGCAGCGAGGGGAGGCGCCGAGGAAAAACGAGGCGGCCACGTCTCCGACCCAAGGTTGGGCGCCTCGGAGCTGCCCTCCCGGACCTGGGGATCCCGAAAGTCTGGGGGGGCGCCCGCTGGGAGAGCACGATCTCTCTCTCTCTCTCTCTGTACCTCTCGTTCTCTCTCTCTCTGCCTCTCTCTACCTCTCTCTCGACCTCTATCTTTCTCTCTCGTTGTATATATATATATATATGTGAGAGAGCATGTCTCGAATTATACGTGTTTCTCGATGTATGTGCATGCATGTGTATATATGTATATACATGTATATAAGTGTGCCGTGTTGTCTTTATCTCTCTCACTCTGTCTCTCGATATCCCCCCTTTCGATCTACATATATACATATACGTGTATGTATACATATGTAAATGTTTGGCGCATGTGCGCACGCATGTAAGAGAGATATATGTTTATATATACACGCACAAGTACAGGTGAACATGTATGCGTATCTATATATATACATATTTATATACATATATATATATATATGTACACACGCATCGGTGTCACTCATTATATTGTTCTCTCTATTGCGCTCTTTCTCTCTCTCTCTATATATATATATATATAGCACTTTCTCTCGTCCTCTCTCTCTCTCTCTCTTTCTCTCTTTCTCTCTCTCTCTCTCTCTCTATCGCTCGCTCATTATCGCTCTTTCACTTATTCTCTATCGCGGCACTGCCTGGCACACAGACACTGGTCACAGGACATGAAGGTGTTGCACGAGGCGCCCCTGGCCGAAGGCGTCCTCCCCAGCTTCTGAACCCTGCTGGAGCCTCGACGCCCATCCCGTGCCTCGATCGGAGCATTCGGGGCCGCCCAGACCTCCCCGGCAGCCTAGGGCCAGGGTCCCTTCCAGCAGCGCCCGACAGGGTGGGGCCCGTCCAGGTCCGATGCGTGAGAGAAGCTGTTGGGCCCCCCCGCTGTCCGTGGTGGCCCCCTCGAAGAGCTGACAGCTCGCGTCCCCTCGCGGCGGGCCGGGCGGCCAGGCGGGATGACGAGCAGACTGGAGAGGCAGCAGCAGCGGGAGGCACGGGAGCCGGGGCAGGAGCGAGAGGATGAGGTGGAGGGGACGAAGGGCAGCGGCAGCAGCAGCAGCAGCAGCAGCAGCAGCAGCAGGAGCAGGAGCAGGAGCAGGGAGACGGCCACCAGCAGCGGAGCAGCGGGGAGACGGGGGGGGGGAGGAGGAGGAGGAGGAGGAGGAGGGAGGAGGAGGAGGAGGAGGAGGAGGAGGAGGAGGAGGGAGGGAGGAGGGAGGAGGAGAAGGGGAGGAGGGGAGGAGGAGGAGGAGGAGGAGGAGGAGGAGGAGGCTGGCGCACGGAGCCGACAGCCTCCCACCTGCTACTGCTGCCCTCCCCCGCATCCGCACCCCAAGAAGAGAGCGAGGGGCGGGGAGGGGGGAGCACGAGAAGGGATGGGGGCGATGGGGGGAGGGGAGACGGGGGGGGTCTAGAGGGGCCGAGGGGCAGAGGGGAGGAGAAGCAGCAGCAGCAGCAGGAAAGCAGGCACGAGAGGTAGGAGAGGGATGGGGGAGGCGGAGGACGAGGTGGAGACATCCTCTTCCTCATCACCACCATCCCATCCAGCATCAGAATCTCCACCGCAGTCATCATCGTCGTTAGCATGATCATCATAATCATCGTCATCGCCACCATGTTTGTTTTACCAAAAAATGCGAATACGAATAATACGAATAATAATAATAATACTACTATTAATAATAATCGTAATAATAAAAATAATAACAACAACAATGATAATAATAAGTTTACGAATAGTACTCACAACAATGAGTACGATAGAAAGGGCAACAGTGAACATATCAAACAAAAAATAAGAAGAAGAAGAAGAAGGAGAAGAAGAAGAATAGTACTAATGATAATCATCATCAGCAGCATCATCATCGTCATCATCATCGCCATCAGCCTCCGCATCATCACCAGCAACAACCGCACAACAAACGGAAAACCACAACCACCACCACCGAAACAACAACAACTACAACCACACCAACATCAACAACTACAACATCAACAGCAGCAGCAGCGGCAGCGGCAGCAGCAGCAACAACAGCTGCAACAGCAGTAACAGCACCACCAACAACGACGACGACGACTACTGCAGCAGTAACAGCAAACATGACAAAACCAAACACCATAACGATAACAACAACAACAACTATAACAACAGCAGAAGCAGCAGCAACGGCGGCGACGACAACAACAAGCAAAATCAAAAAGCAACAAAACAAAAGCAACAACAGCAGCAGCAGCATCAACAACAACATCAACAACCACAACCACAACCACAACCACAACCACAACAACTCAAACAACTACAATAACACTTCCACCACCACAACCGTTATCAGCAGCAGCATCATCCGCATCGGAATCATTACTGACATCATCACGATCAGCATCGTCTTCATCATCAGCCGCATCAGCAGCATCACCATCGCAACCAAAATTATCGTCATCATCATCATCATCAGCATCATCATCATCATCATCATCATCATCATCAGCAGCATTATCATCGTCGTCGTCGACCTCGTTAGTATCATCGTCATCATCATCAGCAAGATCATCATCATCACCATCGCCATCATAATCATCGTCGTCAGTATCGCGATCATCATAATCATTACAAAAACATCATCACCGTCATCATCAGCATTATCTCATCATCATCATCACCACCATCATCATCATCATCATCATCATCATCATCATCATCATCATCATCATCATCATCATCATCATCATCATCATCGTAATCAACGTAATAATCGTCGTCAGCATCGTCATCGTCTTCGTCGCCGTCGTCCTCGCCTCCCAGGTCCCTCTTCTTATCTCCCCCTCGTCCCCCTCCTCATGCCCATCCTCCTCCAAATCCCCATCACGTTCTTCACATCTTAGCATCATTGTCATCATTAGCATCATCCCCATCATCATCATCATCATCATCATCATCATCATCAACATCATCATCGTAGCATCATCATCATCACCATCATCATCATCATCATCATCATCATCCCCCTCCTCATCATCATCCCGCCCCTCCTCCTACTCCTCCTCGTTCTCCTCCGGTCTCCTTATCACCGTCCCCTCCTCATCATTATACCCAATCCCCAACCCCTCCTCTGCTTCGCCGCTTACTTCTGCTGCCCATCCTTCTGCCGATCACCTTCCTCTTCCACCTCTTCCAACTCCTTATAATCCTCCTCCTCGTCCGCATCATCAGCATCATCATCAGCAGCAGCAACATCACCACCATCGTCATCACCATCATCATCAACAACAACAGGAACAACAACATCAACAACGACAACAGCAACAAGAACGACAACAACAACAATAATCTACATCTCCCCCTCCACCTCCTCATCCGTCACCACATCCAAATCCACCTCCGACTCCACCTCCGCCTCATCCACTTCCTCCTTTTGCCCTCACCAGCATCACCACCACCGACACCATCATCTGCTGATTGCAAGCATAAGAATATGATCACTAACAATTGCGATACCACTGCCTACCCTCTAAGGGGAAGTGTTTTAGAACGCTTCCACTTCCAATCCCCCTCATGTTCGTCTTCTGGGAGGGGTTTACCCCTGCCCCGACCCCCTCGCCTAGGTCTGGAAAATGAGGGGGGCGCGACGGGTCAAAGCGCTGCAGGTTCCCAAGGTGGCTGAAACATGGCCCCAGGTAGCTCAAGGTGGCCTCCAAGACGGCACGAGTTAGCCCGAGATGGCTCAAAATAGCATGCAACAAGCCGCCAAGAAACCCCGAGACCGTCACAAGACAACTTCAATCGACCACGGAGCCTCCCAATGAGACCCCCGAAATGCAAAAGCAACAAACTGCAACGAACCAATGGATTCCAATATGGTCCTATATGCTCCAATGGCCGTTGCATTTCCGCCGTTTCGCTTCCGATTCGCTCTGGGGGCCTCGAAATGGGTCAAAAATCGCACAAGAACAAAAGGGGCCACCAATGGCTCCAAGAGGCCCCCGAAGGCCTCCAAGATCGCCCCAAGAGCGTGGCCCCAGGAGATTAGCACTTGGGCTCAAGAGGGGTACTGTTGAGCCCCCTTCGATCACGGACAACATCTGAGGAAACCCTGAGATGTTGGAATGAGTTTGCCACACTGAGAGCAAATCTGGGAGGGCGCGCCGCTGGATGACCCCAAGGGGGGAGGGGGGGGCCCTGGTCTCCGGAACCAGACCTTGACCACCCCTAACACCAATCCTCACCCTTACCCTGACCCCCAACCCTAACCCCAAACCCAAACCCTAGCCCCAAAAGGCACTCACTGCTCATTACGCACTACTCACTACCACAATTCACTACTCGCTACTCACTACTCACTTCTCACTACTCACTACTCACTACTCACAACCCACTGATGACTACCCACGACTCACTACCCACTACCCACTACTCACTACTCCCTACTCCTTACTCCCAACTCACTACAAACTACTTACTACTCACTACCCACTACTCAATACTCACCACTCACCTAAGACAACTCACAACCCACTACTCACGAATCACAAATCACTACTCACTACCCACTAACAGTTACCCATTACTCGCTACTCATACTGCACTACTACTCACTACTCACTGCACGCAACTCACTCCTCACTATCCACTACTCGCTACTCGCTACTCCCTACAACCTACTCCCTACACAGTACGTACTACTCACTACTCGCAAATCCCAACGCCCTGGTCGCTACCCGATACGCACTATTCACTACCCACTACTCATTACTCACTACGCTCCCACTACTCACTGATCACTACTCCCTACTTACTACTCCCAACGCACTACTCACTACTCACTAACCAATACTCAATACTCAATACTCACTAAACACTATTCACTGCCCACTACTCACTACTCACTAAGCACTACTCACTACCACTAACCACTATCCACTACTTACTACTAAGTACTCACAGCTCACAACTCACTAGGCACCGCCCACAACTCACTACTCAGTATCCGCTAATCCTTACCAATACAAAAAAACACTACCCACTACGCACTACGCACTACTCACTACTCACTACTCATTAAGCACGACTCACTAGTCGCAAGTCGCAAGTCGCTACTCACTACTCACTACTCACTACTCACTACTCACTACTCACGACTCACTACTCACTACTCACTACTCGCAACTCCCTACTCACTACCATTACTCAAAACCCACTTCTCGCTTCTCACTATTCACGACTCCCTACTCACTACTCAGTACTCACCACTCACTACTCACTATTCGCTACTCCCTACTCGCTACGCACTACTCCCTACTCACAACTCACTACTGACTCCTGACTACTCCCTCCTCACTACTCACTACTCACAACGCCCTACTCGCTACGCACTACTCACTACTCGCTACTCCCTACTCGCTACTCCCTACTCGCTACTCGCTACTTACCACTCATTACTCACTACTCTCTACTCACTGCGCACTACTCACTACTCACTACTGGCTACTCACTCCTCGCTATTCGCTACTGTTTACTCCCTCATTCCTACTCCCTGCTTACTACTCACTATACACTACTCTCTACACACTACGCAATCCTCACTACTCACTACGCATAATTCCTTACTCTGTACTTCCTCCCCCCTTCCCACGACCCAGTACCCACTACTGACTACTCACTAATCTTTACGCAATACTCACAGCTGCCACTAACCATTACCCACTACTCACTACTCACGACTCACTGCGCACTATACCCACTACTCACCAATCGCTACTCAAAACACTCTACTCTCTACTCGCTGCCCGAGAAGCCCCCCTCCCCAGCCCCCTGTTCGGCGCAAAGGAGGGGAGGGGGGGGGTCGAACCCCCCTCCCCTTTCCAGCGCCAAGGGGGGGAGGAGGGGGGGGGGTCCGGACACCCCCCCCCTTCAAGGGGGGCAGCGGGGAGGGGGGTCGGACCCCACCCCCCCTTAAGGGGGGGAGGGGGGGGGTGGTCGAAAATCTCACCCCCCCTTTGAAGGGGGGGAGGGGGGGGGTCTGCGAGCACACCCCCCCTTTTGTGTATTCAGGGCCATCCACTGGCGCGCTTTCCAAATCCAGCAGGCTACACGATGACCTCAGATGCCGAAAGATAGGCTCAACAGTGGCGCAAGATGGCCCAAGATGGCTCAATATGGCCTCCGGCATGCCCCCAAGAAGTCCAAGGACGGCCCCAAGATGGCTCCAAATGGCCCAAAAACACCAGAATGATGCCCTCGAGAGAGCAAAAGTCCTTCAAAAGCATCAGGTGTCTCGATAATTGTTTTTGCTCGTGCTCTCGCGTCCGATGGGTTCCTGAGGCCTTGGGATGGCTCCAAAATCACCCAAGAAGGCCCCGCAAGAGGCCACGAGGAACCTCGAAACGGCACCGTGCGCGCCCAAGAGCGGCACAAGAGATCCCCGAGAGGATCCCAGGAGGCGATATGCCCAGTTCCGCTGGGCGGGCTAATCGGTGCCGCCCCCTCTGTGCACGGCAACGCAACCCGCTGAGGCAAGCTCGGACACCCTCAGCCTGTCACTCGCAGCGCCCACCTGCGAAAGCGTGAGACCAGAGAGGGACGAGGAGGACGACGACCACGAAGAGGGAGAGACGGGATGAGAAAACAAGGAGCCCGTAAAACGAGACTCGAACCTTTGTTCGCAGCGAATTGCAGAGAGGGCCCGTGAGGAGCAGCGACACACCACTAAAGTCTCCCGTAATGGGCTAGTCCGAGTGCCCCAAAAGCTTTTGAGGGGCCCGAGAGAGACACAAAGGTTTTTCGGTGGCCCCAACAGCGCCCAAAGATCTACCCGAGAAGTCGCCGTCAGGCTTCAAGATCAAACCAAACAAGAAACTCGACTGCATGTACATACGCTCCCAATGTCAAGACAGCTCGCCTGGAGATCGTTTTTGGATGGGCTGGTGGGGGTATGCGCAGCAGCAACAATGGCAGAAAATCAAAAGAATGAGCAATATGGATAAGGAGAAAAGATTAATTATCCCAATGCGACCCTACCTAGGAGTTGGAGCCCCTAGGAAAGCAGCATTAGTAGCAACCGTAAAGCTAAGCTAAAGCTAAGCTGCAGCTAAGCTACAGCTAAGCTAAAGCTAAGCTAAGCTAAGCTAAAGCTAAGCTAAAGCTAAGCTAAAGCTAAGCTAAAGCTAAGCTAAAGCTAAGCTAAAGCTAAGCTAAAGCTAAGCTAAGTATAAGCTAAATATGAGCTACAGCTAAGCTAAATATAACATTCAGTTAAGCTAAAGCTAAAGTTAAAGTTAAACTAAAGCTAAGCTAAAGCTAAGCTAACGCTAAGCTAACGCTAAGCTGAAGCTAAGCTGAAGTTAAGCCAACGCTAAACTAAAGCTAAGCTAAAGCTAAGCTAAAGCTAAGCTGAAGCTAAGCTAAAGCTAAGCTAAAGTTAAAGCTAAGCTAAAGCTAAACTAAAGCTAAGCTAAAGTTAAGCTAAAGCTAAGCTAAAGCTAAGCTAAAGCTAAGCTAAAGCTAAGCTAAAGTTAAGCTAAAGCTAAGCTAAAGCTAAAGCTAAAGCTAAAGCTAAAGCTAAAAGCTCCCAGGGGACTGGGGGAACCGCGGGGCGGGGACTGGGGGAACCGCCCGGGGCGCGTTCCACTGCCCGGCCCCTTTAAGCTAAGAGAGTAAGAACCCTCTAGGCAGAGCCTAGGTAGGGAAAAACAAGTAACCCTGATAGTCGTCAACAGAACAGCAGCATTAGCATCAGCATCATCCTCGCCGTCGTCGGCATCATCATCATCACCGCCACACCCAGCACCACCACCATCATCATCATCATCATCATCATCATCATCATCATCATCATCATCATCGAAATCATCACAATCATCAGCTGCAGCATCAGGGGCATAATCGTCAGCTCTGCTTCACTCTCTCCTCCACCCGCTCCCTCTCTTCCTCCTCCTCATCCTCCTTCTTCTCACGACAACGGTGACCACCACCACGACGCCCACGGCGCCAATGGAAAAGACCACGACGACGACGACGACGACGAGGACGAGGGCGACGACGACGACGACGACGACGAGGACGACGACGACGACGACGACGACGACGACGACGACGACGACGACGACGACGACGACGACGACGACGGGGCCCAGTGGGGCTCCAGCGGCGGGGCTGGGCCTGCTCTCTGTCAGACGACGCCGGAGAGCCGGGACCGGGGAGAAGCCAGGACGGGCACCGGCCTGGGAGCTCTTGAGATCTGGCGCCGCGGCCGTCCCGGGGCGCTCCCTGATGAAGGGGCCCCAGGACACACAAAGAAATACACACAAATAAAAGGATTCCCCACATTTTCCCATATTTTCTGGGTTTGGGTCTTCCCCCCCACTTCCCATATTTTCCTATATTTTCCTGGGAATCGACGATGAATTGTGTCTGTGCGTTGCTTCCCCTCCTGATCTGAAAGCACCTGGTCGCGGTCCTGGGCCTGGACCTGTCCGAGAGGGGCCCAGCTCAAACCGCGGGGCCGGGGGGGGGAGGCGGCGGCGGCGGAGGGGGCTCCGCTGGGAGGAGGGCGGCGAGGAGGGCGCAGCAGGAGGGAGGGGGAGGAGGGCAGGATGCCAGGAGGAGCAGGAGGAGTTGGACAGCAGGAAGAGGCAGGAAAGCGGAGGGGAGGAGGAGGAGGAGGAGGAGGAGGAGGGAGGAGGAGGAGGAGGAGGAGGAGCAGGAGGAGGGTGAGGAGGAGGAAGAGGACGAAGACGACGACGACGGAGGAAGAGGCAAGAGGAGGCAGCAGGAGGAGGATTAGAAGACGGAGGGCGAGGAGGAGAAGGAGGAAAAGGGAGGACGAGAAAGGAGGGAGGAGGCAGAGAGAAGCGAAGAGAACGAGAAGAAGGAGAAGGTGGAGGAGAAGGGTGCGGGAGGAGGAGAGTGGAGGGAGAAGGGAAGAGGGAAGAGGGGGGGAGGAGGGAGGAGGAGGGAGGAACAGGGAGGGAGTGGCTGCAGAGGGTTGAGGTGGGGCTCCTAGAAATCCCTGGAGGCCTCTGGAAGGCTTCCCCTGAAAAGTTCCAATCCGCCCCATGTAGCAGCTCTGCAGGCCAGCCGGCGACCTCCCAGATGCAACCGAAGCCTATGTTGAGAAATCATTTTGGACGTGGTCGTCATCGTGGTCGCACTTGTGCTCATGGTCGTCGTCGTCGTCCGTCGTCCATCGACGGTCGTAGGTCGTCGGCTTCGGTCATTCGTGGTCGTCAGTCGATCCTCGTCAGTCGCGAGTCGTCAGTCGTCAGTCGTCGTCGTTGTCGTTGACGTCGTCGTCGTCGCCGTCGAGGTCGTCATCGTCGTTATCGATATCGTCATCGTCGACGTCGTCGACCGTCGGTCGTCGGCCGTCGGTCGTCTTCGTCGCCGTCGTCTGTCGTCGGACGTCGGTCGTCGATCGGTCGCCGGTCGCTGGTCGTCGGTCGTCGGTCGTCGGTGGTCGGTCATCGATCGTCGGTCGTCGATCGTTGGTCGTCGGTCGTCCATCGCCGGTCGTCGGTCGTCAAGCGTCCGTCCTGCGTCGTTCAGCGTTCGTCGTCGTCGTCGTCTTCGTCGTCGTCGGTCAACGGTCGTCGGTCGTCGTCGTTCGTCGGTCGACGGTCGGTCGGCTGTCGGCGGTCGTCGGTCGACGAGCGTCCGTCGTTCGTCGTCCGTCGTTCGTCGTTCGCCGTCGACGTCGCCGATCTCGTCGTCGACGTGGTCGCCACCGCCATCCTCGTCATCGTCGCCGTCGTCCTCGTCGTCGTCGTCGTCGTAGTCCTGATTGTCGTCCTCGTCCTCGTCCTCGTCCTGGTCGTAAGCGTCGTCGTGCTCGTCGTCGTCGTCGGTCGTCCGTCATCGGTCGTCGTCGTCGGTCGTCGTCGTCGTTGATAGTCGGTCGTCGGTCGGTCGGCGGTCGTCGTCGTCGGTCGTCGGTCTTCACCCGTCCGTAGAGTCGGTCGTCGGTAGTCGAGCGTCGGTCATTGGTCGTCGAGCGTCCATCATTCGTCGTCGTCGTCGATCGTGGATCGTCGGTCGTTGGTCGTCGGTCGTCGGTCGTCCGTCGTCGCCGTGAATGTCATCGTCGATGTCGACGATCGT
>CAUYUJ010001182.1:93127-104064 GCA_963575745.1 Prorocentrum cordatum
GCGACGCAAGCATGGAACAAACGCATGCGATGCCGGAGAGGTAGACGTCGCTGGCATAGAATGCGTGAGCTTTGTCTCGTGATACGTATCCAAATTCAACTTCCTGCCCAAGTACTTCTATGACTCCCCTTGCTGTAGGACGCGAACGTCATGCCCCATGAATCTCACTGTGGACGGTCGCGGAATAGCGTTGTGAGAATCGCAGTCTTCCCCATGTGCACCTTCAGACCGTACTCTTTCGCTTCCGTCTCCAGGTCCACGATCATCCTGGCCACGTCCCTCTCGTTTGTGCACAGCAGGAGGACATCGTCCGCAAAGCGGAGTTCGTCAGGGGCAGGTCAGGGGAGTCTATGACGATGCCGTAGTGCGGCCCCGTGCGGCGCTCGCTCAGGCTCTCCCAGCGCGCCTTCAGCTTCCTAAAGATAGCCTCCATCACGACCACGAACAAGTAGGAGCTGATGGGGTCGCCCTGCTTGACCCCGCGTGAGATTTCAAACTGCCCGCTCCTTGTTCCAGCCATTACTGCGGCCCGTTGCTTCGCGTAAAGTCTCCTCAGGATGTTGATGTAAGCGTGCGGAACACCTTGCTCTCGCAGCGCCGCCCACAGCGCGTCGTGCTCCACCCTGTCGAATGCTTTCTCGAAGTCCACCATGCCGACCCAGGGCTCTACGTTGTAGCCCCCGCTGCCCTCGAAACAGAAAGTCGTGCACAACAAGGGGTCCACCGTGCTGAAGCCACGCCTGCACGCCGCCTGGTCGACCGACTGTCCACGAGCAATGACCCCGCGAAGCCTCCCGCAGAGCATCCGGCTGAACAATTTGTACAGCATTGAAAGGATTGCGATTGGGCGGTAATTTGAAGGTAACGTCGGCTCTCCTTTCTTGCGCAGCTCAATAATTCGAGAAGAAAGCCAATTTTGCGGGGTGTCCTGGGCTGGGTTCAAGATTGCCTTGAAAGTCTCCAGCACGAGGTCCCGCAGCAGGCGGCACTCGACCTTCAACATCTCAACGCATATGCCGGAATCGTCCCTGGACTTGCCGTTCTTGGTCTGCCGGAGGGCGTCGCCCAGCTCGTCGGCGGTGCAATCTGGCACTCTGTCGTTGCCAACCTGCTCTGTCGTGGCGCTGGAAACGGGGGGGGGTTCGACCCCCCTCCCCCCTTTGCGCCGAACAGAGGGCTGCGGAGGTGGCCTCTCGGGTAGCGAGTAGAGAGTAAAGTGTTTTGAGCAGCGATTGGTGAATAGTGGGTATTTGATAGTGAGTAGTGCGCAGTGAGTCGTGAGTGGTGAATAGGGAGTAGGAAGTAGTGAGTAGTGGTAGTAGTGAGTAGCGCGTAGAGATTAGTGAGTAGCGAGTAGCGGGTAGTTGGTAGTGAGTAGTGTGAAAGAAGTAGTGAGTAAGGAATTGTGAGGAGTGAGTAGTGACGAGGGAGTAGTGTGTAGTGAGTAGTACATAGTGAATAGTAAGCAGGGAGTAGGGATGAGGGAGTAGACAGTAGCAAAAATCGAGGAGTGAGTAGTGAGTAATGAGTAGTGACTAGTGCGCAGTGAGTAGAGAGTAGTGAGTAGTGAGTGGTGAGTAGCGAGTAGCGAGTAGCGAGTAGGGAGTAGCGAGCAGGGAGTAGCGAGTAATGAGCAGTGAGTAACGAGTAGGGCGTTGTGAGTAGTGAGTAGTGAGGGTGAGTAGTCTGGAGTCAGCAGTGAGTAGCGAGTAGGGAGTAGTGCGTGGCGAGTAGGGAGTAGCGAGTAGTGAGTAGTGAGTAGTGAGTTGTGAGGGGTGAGTAGTGAATCGGGAGCAGTGAGTAGGGAGCAGCGAGAAGCGAGAAGGGGGGATTTGAGCAGTCGTTAAAAAAACGAGTAGCGAATAAAAATTAGTGAGTAGTGAGTCGTGAGTAGTGAGAAGCGACTTCCGACTAGTGACTAGTGAGTAGGGAGTAGGGAGTAGGGAGTAGTGGGTAGTGAGTAGCGAGTAGGGCGTAGTGGGTAGTGAATATGTCCTATGGGGTAGCGAGTAGCAGATAGTGAGTAGTGGGCACTGGGCCGTGCTTATTGAGTAGTGAATTGTGAGCTCTCAGTCGTAAGTAGTGAATAGAGGTTAGTAGGTCGTGAGTAGTGCTTAGTGAGTAGTGAGTAGTGGGCAGTGAATATTGTTTAGTGAGTAGTGAGTACTGGGTACTGCGTAGCGAGTAGTGAGTAGTGAGTTGGGAGTGGTGAGTAGGGAGTAGGAAGTAAAGTGAACAGTGGGAGCGCAGCGAGTAGTGAGTAGTGGGTACTGAATAGTGCGTATTGGGTAGCGAGTAGGGCGTAGGGAGTAGCGAGTAGTGAGTACTGAGTAGTGAGTACTGAGTAGGGAGTAGGGAATAGCTCGTAGCGAGTCGTGGATAGTGAGTAGTGAGTTGTGGGCAGCGAGTAATAATTAGTGAAGTGTGAGCAGTGAGTAGTGGAATAGTGGTTACTGGGTAGTGAGTACTGATCTGTCATTAGCCAATAGTGGGTAGTGACCTGTGTTTAGTGAATATAGAGTATCGAGTACTGGGTAGTGAGTAGTGAGTAGTGTTTAGTGAGTAGTTAGTGGTGGGTAGGGGATACGAAGTAGTGAGTAGTGCGTCGTGGGTAGTGAGTCAAGGGTACTGAGTAGTGAGTCGTGAGTAGTGAAAAGTGAGTAGCGAGAAGTGAGTTGTGAGTAGCGAGAAGTGAGTTGTGGGTAGTGAATAGTGCGTAATGAAGAGTGGGTGCTCTTTGGGGCTAGGGTTTGGGTTTGGGGTTAGGGTTAAGGGTTAGGGCAAGGGTGGGGATCAGTGCTAGGGGCGGTAGCAGTCGGGTTCTGGAAACCAGGGGCGCCGCGGCGAACAGGGGAAGGGGGGGGGGGGGGGGGCGAATTTGGTGGCAAAGGGGAGGGGGGGGGAAGGGCGGACCCCCCTCGCCCGTTTTGAATGGGGGGGGGGATGGAAGGGGGGGGGGCGAACGACGGACCGGGACAAGGGGGGAGGGGGGGGCCGACGACGGATCGGGAAAGGGGGGAAGGCGGGGAGGGGGAGCCCCCGACGACGGATCGGGGGAAAGGGACGGTGGGGGGGGCCAGCCCCCCCCCCCCTTTGGGTCATCCAGCGGCGCGCCCTCGATGATGATGATGGCGATGCTGATGATGAGAACGAGGGTAATGATGACGATGGGATGACGATGATGATTGAGATGATGATTATGATGATGATGAGTGTGATGATGATGATGTTGATGATGCTGGTGATAATGATGATGATATTGCTGATGACGATGATGATGACGTTTGTGATGATGGTGATGCTGATGGTGATGGTGATGTTTTTTTCCCGCACGAAACCGACGGCGGCGGGCGACGACAACGCGACGACGACCTCAAGGAAAAAATACACGTCATGCGCGCGAGCCCCGGAGGAGGGGAAGAGGGAGGACCACGATCAGCAATTAAGCCAGTGACCGCCATCTCGAGTTGCACACGGCCCCTCGGCCAAGGGACGCACGCGGCACACGGCGCAAGAAAGAAGGTGCATTGCTGCATTTCATCGGGCACCTGCGTTTGGCAGGAGATACACAAGAAGCGGAGAGCATGGCATTGCACGCCCTGGCTTGCACGGGATGCACAGAGCCCCACGCCGTCCGCAAAGGATAAAGGGACCCGCGCTAACCCACAGTTCAAATTCAAAGAAAAGCAAACAGAGAGAGGCTTTGTGGGAACCTCTGGTCGGCGGCCGCACCCCGCCCCCAAGCCGGCGGCGCGCGGCGGCCGCAGCGCAGGGAGAGGCAGAGAGGCAGGCGGAGAAAGGGGGGAGCAAACACCGAGACAGTCGAGCGCCTAGCATTCTCGTTGTGTCTGCAAGGTGGTCTTGCAGCATCTCCAAATCTCCACAGCACTCGCCGCGCAAATCCATGCGACCAGGCTTCCTGAATTATTGGGCGCCTCCCACAGTGGAGAAGAACACGGGCTTCAAAGAGGTCTTTGGCGGGGGGACAGGAGCCCCCCCGCACACACGCGTGGACACGCAAGAACCCGTCAAGGAGCGAAACACACAGCAGTTTCAAACTCGGGAACGGAGGGGGGCAATAAGGGTTAAACAACGGAACCAGGACTCCTCGCTAAAAAATGAAGGATGCAAGGGGCGAGGTCTAAACTCAGTCGGCGAAATTCAGGACATACCACATAGTGTTGCATAGAGTCGGGAGCCCCAGGGCTCCCACAATTCCAACAACATCGTTCAGGTCCACGGTGGAATCGGGCACTAGTGCACACACCACGGGATAGTACTCGTAGCACAGCAAGACCCAGATACAGAGAACAATAATTGGTAACCTTGCGGATAGCCTGAATAACACCTGAGATCTGGGCAACTGAAACACAAGGGAGCCAACGATTCACCCGCACCAGCAGGCAATGTTCGGGGGGGGCAGGGGCGGGGCGGGCACGCAGACGGCTGAACAGTTTCATTTGGAGTCCCTTGGCCTGCAGGAAATCAAAACATACATCGATGTTGACAACCCCTGGTCGAGACCAAAATGCGAGCGAACGAGTGGTGCCACCACGGGTACCTGACACGCCCAGGGTGGAAATGGAGAAAGCACGGGAGTGATGAACCAGTCGAACCTGCGTCGCGATACTCACCAGTTCCAGATCAGGAAATTCAAGGCTGAGCCCCAAGTCCCGAAGCCGAGTGCAAATAATACGGTTGAACGAGAAGCGCGGGCCAACAATGAGTTCTTGGTGCATAGTGAGCTCACATTTCCGAACAGCACGAGAGATAGAGTAGAACTGCATCACATATCTTAGCAACGAAACAGCGAAAATCCTATACGTACGAATAGTCATTGCCAGATCGAGACGAAGACGACGAATCTCAATACAGCGCTGATGGTACCTCTACACTGCAACATGCCACGCCTGCACATACACTGCAGGCCCATTTTAAGTCTCCAGATAACGAGCGTGCCGCACAAGCTGGATCGACGCAGCACCAGGCCCCAGGGACCCCAGGAGACGCCGTACGTGCCGAGACATGCGCGGTGAGAGAAGCAGCCCACAATGCACCAAAACACATGTCGTAAGATTCAGAGAGAGACCAATCGCACCATCCAAGCTCTGCAACAAAGGTAGCTAGAGAGGAAGCCCGAGAAGAACATCACGCAGTGCAAACCAGAGATCGTCAGCGCATAGAATAATCATTGTAGGCATACGTGAGCTGATCCATCGAATGCAGGGGCCGAGAGGCAATGCGAAGAGAAGCATACTGGACGGGCCCCCTTGGCGCACACCACGGTCCAGACGGATACTTCTATGCCGTTTCCCACCGAAGCGAATGTGCCCCATACTCTCGGAGTAAAGCGCCTCGAAGAAACCAATAACCTCAGGGTGAACTTGCATCCGAACCAGGACCCGAAGAAGCCAGGAAATAGCGATGCTTGGAACGCTGCCGCAATGTCCGTGAGGAACATGCGGGAAAAAGACCCTTCCAACATAAACTGCTGAAGCCTCCAGACTTTGGCACCCAGAATTTAATCCGTCATCGAGCGCCCCTTGAGACACGCCTGAGCTGTCAACACGGTCTCAAGGGCCACCTGTTCTAGCCTCAAAAAAGAGCCAGGGGCATAATCGCACAGCCAGCGTCAGCCATCGCAAGCGGTCGGCAAGCCCCAGGAGAGCGTGAAGGAGTCGAGGAGAGATCAGATGGATGGTCCCCTTTCGCAAGAAACACCAATAGGATCTCTCGCATGCTCGCTGACATGTCCGCGCCACGATGCTCCATCAAATAGCAGTAGAGATCATACGAGACAGCAATGGGTGCGGGAGACTTCCAACCCGAGTACACACTACCGTCGGGGCCAGGCATGGAGTCTTGACGCCCTCGAACGAGTTCCTCGAACGAATCCAAATCCGGATACCACTGTTCGTCAGATAGTCCAGGAACAGGAACAATATGATTTTCCGGGTCGGCCCAGAGATCCATATCACAAACATGCTCACCAAAAAACAACTCCCAATGGACAGCAAGGGCTTCACCAGCTTCATCGGAAGAGGCACATGGGAACCCATCAGGGCCAATACTGTTCCCCAGGGAAACTCTCTTCTGAAGCGGCCTCCAGAGTTCCTTATGGCGTTGCAACCTTGCTCGCACACGTGCCTTCAAGTCATGCTTTTCCTCCTGGTCCGCAGCCCCGTCCAGTTCCGAAATGCGAGCGTTTTGTAACGTCTGTATGTGATCAGAGAGAGAGGGCATAGAGAAGCAAATGCCAGACGAGAGGTCAAAGAAACGTGCGAGATCAGGGTAGCACTGCACCGCATCACTGACCCTCTGCAAGCCCCGTGCACGCACCACACGTGATGATGATGGTGATGATGATAATGATGATGATGATGATGTTGATGATGATGATGCTGATGATGATGATGACGACGATCAGGATGATGGTGATGATGATGATGATGGTGGTGGTGGTGATGGTGATGGTGATGGTGATGGTGATGGTGATGGTGATGGTGATGGTGATGGTGATGGTGATGGTGATGGTGATGGTGATGGTGATGGTGATGGTGATGGTGATGGTGATTGTGATGGTGATGGTGATGGTGATGGTGATGGTGATGGTGATGGTGATGGTGATGGTGATGGTGATGGTGATGGTGATGGTGATGGTGATGGTGATGGTGATGGTGGGGGGGAGGAGGAGGAGGAGGAGGAGGAGGAGGAGGAGGAGGAGGAGGAGGAGGAGGAGGAGGAGGAGGGGGAGGCAGGAGGGGGGGATAGGGATGGGGGGAAGGGGGAGGAAGGGAAGGGGGAGGGGCAAGGAGCAGGGGTGCAAGCTGGGTGCGCAAGCGTCGTACCTGACGACCTACACCTCCCTCCCATCCCTTACCCCTGCGTAGATCTCCTCTCTGGTCGCACAGACGGATGTCGAGCGGGGCACTGAACACGAGAGAGAGTGCGCGATGCATGGTTCGGTGGCAACTCATGGGAGCATCCCATGCCATCTTGTCGGCTCTTGCGAGTCGACGCTAATCGACGCTACATCGACGCTAATCGACCGGCGCTGTCTCACCGACTCCCAGACGCTAATCGACGCTGAAGACAAAATTACGAAGGTACACAAGTCTCCCATGATTTGCTACCGAAGCATGGTATAGTATAGCACGGCATAGCACGGCATAGAAGAGCACAACCACAGCCGACGTCGTCTCGTCGAGAACGCGACTCGTTTCGACAACAAGGTCAGAGGGAAACAAGAGATGGCACAGGACGGGCAGTGCAAATGGACGGCTTGGAAAGCGGGACACGCAAAATGAGATCAGCGCAGCCGCGGGAGCACGATTTCGAAGGACCGAGACCGCAGAAATAAGACCAGCGCTGCAGGGGGAGCACGATTTGGAAGGACTGGAAGCGCGGAACCGAGGCCAACGCTGCAGCAGGAGCATGATTTGGAAGAACCTAAACAATGAAATGAGGTCAGCGCAGCAGCGGGAACATTATTTGGGAGGACTAAGAACGGGAGAATGGAGCCAACGCTGTAATGGGAGCGCCATTCTGAAAGGACTGAAAACGCTCGGATTGGAAAAACACAAATGAGTTGTCAGCTCCGCGGCATCCAGTGTAAAGAACAATACGCGGAGGAGGACAGGACAACTCACGGGCGCCTTCGGGGGCGAGAGGAGAGTATTCTTCATGTTGTGTAGTTGTTGAGGTGGTAGGAGAAGAAAAGAAAGGAAGGGGGAAGGAACTAGAGGGCGTGGGGCGGGGGGGGGGCTGTCCAGGGAGGATCAGGAGAAGGAACAGGAGGAGGAGCTAGGAGAAGAGGTGAGGAGGTACGAGAAGAGGTGTGAGGAGGACGGAGGGGCGAGGGAGGCGTGAAGGAGGAGGAGTAGGACGACGACGAGGGACAAAGAGAGGAGAAGGTGGAGGAGTTGGAGGAGTTCGAGGAGATAGAGGAGGAGGGGGAGGAGGAAGAGGAGGAGGAGGAGGACGACGACGACGACGGCGGTGGCGGGTGGGAGGCTGAGCAGCACGCGGAGGCGCAAGGGGAGCTCTGGCCGCTCCCGACCTTCTCCTTCGATCCGGCAAGGGCCTCATTCGCCGCCGCCAGCCCGGCGCGCGCGCTCGCGAGCGAAGAGCTCGCCTCCGCGTTGCTGGCGTTGGCCTCCTGCGCCATCTGCTCGGCCTTCGTCACGTTGTCGGCGGACTCCCGCCCCGACGACGACGACGACGACGACGACGACGACGACGACGATAACGACGACGACGACGACGACGGCGACGACGGCGAAGACGGCGACGACGACGACAACGACGACGACGGCGACGACGACGGCGACGACGACGACGGCGAGACGACGGCGACGACGACCGACGGACCGCGGCGACCGAGACGGCGACGACGACGACGGCGACGGCGGCGACGGCGACCCGATTCGGTCCGCAGAGATAAAACCGGGGGGTCATTTCCGTCGGTCGTCGCCGTCGTCGTCGTCCGTTCGCGTCGGAATTGTTGTCGCGTCGGCTGGCGGTCCGCCGTCGTTCGTTCGTCGTCAGCACTGTCGAAGTCAGTCGCAGCACTGCACCTGTGGGTCTTCCAACGCAAGGTTCCAACGCCGACCTTCTCCCCTCGGGGCGAAAGGCTTTGGGGAGGGGGAGAGCAAGCGAGACACTGAGGGGCAAGGCGAACAGGGAGAACTCTCGGGTGTTGCTAGAAGTGCCCCCCTGGCCCAAGGTGCCCCCAGGATGCTCGGGATGGCCCAGACGGCCTCCACAGCACCCCCCACGAGGCCCAGAAGGCCCCAGGGGCCCGAAAATGAAGCGAAGAGCTGGAGGTGCTTTGGGCCAGGGGCACTTCCAGCAGCACCCGAAGAAAACCCAGAGATGCTTGCGTCTCACTTCTTTCGGGCCCGGCGTGTCCGCCTTCTTTCGGGCCCCGGGGCCCTCGCAGGTCGATCCGGCTCGCAAAGTGACGCAGAAAGATGGGTTCTTTGGGGCTCCGGGCGTGATTCTTTGCGATGTTGCATCGGCGCCCATATGCACCTTACCGTGTCTGTACTCCCTTCGGGCCCCGCTCCAACGCGGTACGGTGCACAGTTCTCTGTCTCTGGGATGCAACGTACCATGCCTGGGTCGAGAGGATCGACGACGCCTCCGGGAAGGCCAACGCGGCACAATGCACACAAGTCGTCCCCAGACCTCTGCAGCTTGGATCTGCGCTGGGTCCCCCTCCGTGGGGCGCGGGGCGCGCCATACGGGCGGCGCGGAGCGCGCTCAGCACTGCAGAATAACGCAGATCCAAGAAACCCGCACGGCCCTCCGAAAACTTCTGCTCATGCATCTGTGCAGTCTTCGACTTCTGCTGTGCCCAGTGGCTCCGGTCGGTTGCTTCTCTGGCCCCCCGAACCCTAGAGAGACGGGACCACGGCGGGCCTCCACCCTCAAGCTCGCCGCCTTCTTCGTGTCGCTCTCGGCGCCAGAGGTCTTCTGCTTGGCATCATGGTGGCCTTTCTTAGCCTTCTGCTTCTTGTCCTTCGCGGTCTTCATCTCCTCCTCGAAAGTGTCCGAGTCCGTCTTCGACTGCGTCCGCAGCTCCTCCTCCGCCTGCTTCGCCTTGCCCAGGTCCTCCTCCAGCATGGCCTTGACGGCACCGGGGTCCAGCGGCTCCTCCGCGGGCTCCTTCTTCCCCTTCTTCTCCTTCTTCTCGCTCGCCCCCGCCTTGCTCTCCGCGAGGCTGCTGCTGGCTCCTGGCGCGGCGCGCACCCCCGCGTGCCCGCTGCCGTGCCCCGTGCACCACGCCGCCGCCCCCACCACGGCCAACACCGCACAGCCGGCGAGCACCGTGCGCCGCGCCGGTCGCGTCCAGCGCCGCACCTCCTGCGCGTCGCCGGCCTCCAGGTCCGAGCCCACCAGGAGGATGCTGGCGCGCTCGTCCATGCTGGCCGTCCCGCTTGGCCGCGAGAGCGCGAGGGCTGGCTTCGGCCCGAGGCGCGTTAGTGCCGACAGCGCGCCGAGGCCTTGATCGGACGCGGCTGCGGCGGCTTCGGCGCTGACGCGTCTGAAACCTGCTGGCTGGTTCTCGGGCGCCCTCCCCTCGCCATTGCAGTCTCGCCCTTCCCCTGGCGTCCGATCGGCACTCCCTGCTCTGGGCTCCACGAACTCATCATCATCCTCTCCCTGCCCTGCTGCTGGTGATCCTCACCCTTCTCGCAGTCATCTTCCCCCTCTGGACTCCTCCACCCTCATCCTGTCCCACCTCCTCCGCCTCCTCCTCCTCCAGGGCCCTCCTTCTGTTACGACAACTTCTACGGGTAATGAAAAAGATGCGACTGTTACTAATACTGCTATTTCTGCTGCTGCTATTAATATTTCTACACACTGTAAAATTCCGAGGTAACACCTGAATACAATGAGAACAGTTGCTACCGCCACGAGCAATGATATACAACAATCCCCCTCACCATCATGATCACCAACCTCTTCATCATTCGTCGCCCTCCTCCTTCCTCCCTCCCTCCTTCCGATCGACCGCACGATGTGGGTTCCTGACACACCCTTTGGCAAGCCCCCCAGCATACCACCTCGGCCGACGCGGCCCCTCAGCTTCTCGGGCATCTGGAGAAATTGACCGAGGGAGGCCCTCGTGGACTGGACGAAGCGAGGGACCAGGACCAGACAAGGGCGAGGGCCAGGTCAAGGATAAGGACGATACACGCGGGGAAAAAAATAGCATGAGGACGACGACGACGACGACAACGACGAGGAGCCACGGGAGGGGAGGGGAGGAGACGGAGCAGCAGCAGCACGGGTAGGACGAGGAGGATGGAGCGGATCTGGAGGATCTGACTACTCGTGACTCACTCGTGCAAAGCTTCGACCCCTCGCACGCTGGCGAGAGAAGACCTCGGCCGTCTTCACAGAAGCCCGTGAAATCCAACCCCGGGTCT
>CAUYUJ010001183.1:8351-13351 GCA_963575745.1 Prorocentrum cordatum
CCGAGCACTCTATTCCGCGTCGCGACGCACGCCACCTCCCCCCTCCCCACCTGGGATTTGGGCCCTGTTGCTGGGCCCCGAGGGGCGATGTCTTGCCCCCTCTTCCCCCCTCCTCCTCCACCTCCTCCTCTTCATCCCCCTCCCTTCTTTGTGCCAGAGCAATGGCACACGTGCCACTTGTTGGTCCGCCGATCCGGCGCGTGAGTTTTGGAGAGCGTGGGCTCAAGCTTCGCTTGAGCTCCGCTCTGACGGGGGGGCAGCCCTCCGTTTTCGCACCCGCGCCCCCGCGCCCCCCCGCGCCCGCGCGCCCGCGCCCGCGCCCGCGCCAAGTGCACCCCGCATGCCCGAGCCCGCGCGCCCCCGAGCCCGCGCGCCCCCGCGCCCGCGCGCGCGCTCCCGCGCTCGCCGCCCGCACTCTGCGCCCGCTCGCGAACCGCGTGGCTGTCGCCGCGGGCCCGCGCCCGCGCCCCCGCCCCTACCCTTTCCCGCGCGCGCCGTTTTCCGCCCTCGCGCGGGCCCGCGCCCCCCCCCGCTGATATGCCCGGGGATCGCCGATTGACCGTAGCGCTTACGCCCAGCGCCAGCGCGACACGCGCGCCCGCCCGCGCCACGCCCGCCGCCTAGTGCGTGGGCCCGCGCCCGGCGCCTGTCTGCGCCGCGGGCACCCGCTCAGCGGCTGGTTCTCGCGGTGTTCGAACCTACGCCCGCGCCCAGCCCAGCGCGCGTGAACCGCGGGCCCACCGCCCTCCCGCGCGCCGCCCGCGACCGCGCCCTGCGACTGTGCGCCCGCGCGCCGCGCCGCGCGCCCGCAGCCCGCGCCCGCGCCCGCGCCTGCGTTTCGCGCCCGCGCCCCGCGCCCGCGCCCGGCGCCAACGCCTCGCGCTCGCGCCGCGCGCCCGCCATTCGCGCCCGCAACGCCGCGCCTGCGCCCGCGCCCGCGCCCGCGCCCGCGCCTTGCGCCCGCGCCCCGCGCCCCCCCCCCCGCGCAACCCGCCAACTCATCCCGCCCCCAGCGCCCGACCCCGCGCCGCCGCCCGCGCTCGCGCCTGCGCTCAGTTGCCTGCGCACGCGCCCGCTGCCGCGCCTACCACCACCGCGCTCCCGGCCCGCGCCAGCCGCTCGCGCCCGGCCCGCGCCCGCGCTCGCGCCGGCGCCCGCGCCCGCGCCCGCGCCCGCGTTTCGCGCCGCCTCCGGACCCGGCCGCCCCGCGCCCGCGCCCGCGCCCGCGCCTGCGCGCGCGCTCTTTGCGCGCGCCCGCGCTCGCGCCCGCGCTCGCCTTTGCTCTCGCGCGCCCTGCGCCCGCGCCCGCGCCTGCGCCCGCGCTTACGCCCGCGCACGCGCCCTGCCCGCGCCCGCGCGCGCTCCCGCGCCTGCTCCCGCGCCTGCGCCCGGGCCCGCGCGCGCGCCCGCAATCTCTACCGCGCCCGCGCCCGCGCGTTCTCCGTCTTCGCGCCGCCGCCCAAACTTTCGCCCGCGACCGCGCCAACGCTCGTGTTCGTGCCCGCGCCCGCGCCCGCGCCCGCGCCCGCGCCCGCGTCTCGCCCGCCCCTCTCACGCGCCCGCACCCGCGCCCGCGCCCGCGCCCGCGCAAGGGGAGTGGGAGGAGGAGGAGGGGGAGGAGGAGGAGGAGGGGGAGGAGGAGGAGGAGGAGGAGGAGGAGGAGGGAGGAGGAGGAGGAGGGAGGAGGAGGAGGGAGGATGAGGAGGAGGACGACACGACGACGACGACGACGACGACGACGACGACGACGACGACGACGACGACGACGGACGACGACGGACGGACGGGACGACGACGACGAACGACGACGACGACGACGACGACGACGACGACGACGACGACGACGACGACGACGACGACGACGACGACGACGACGACGACGATTACATGATTACAGAAGAAGAACAGGAGCAGGTCTAGGACGGAAGCGTTCGGACCAAGCTCTTCGGAGACTGCAGATACCACAAGCCCCTCCCCCCCTCGGTCGCCCAGCCTCTCCGTCCTTTTGCCGCTCAAACTGCACCTCTCGTCCTCGTCCGCGTCCTCGTCCTCCACGTCGTCGTCGTCGTCGCCGCCGTCGTCGTCGTCATCGTCGTCGTCGTCGTCGTCATCGTCGTCCTCATCGTCATCGTCGTCGTCATCGTCATCACCGTCGTCACCATCGTCGTCGCCGTCATCGTGGTCGGATCGGCTGGAGGCCACCACAATATTATTCCCAACCATCATCTGATGTTAGGTCTTCGTTTTGAAGAGACGGTCCTGGAGTTCACGTTTCCTCCTCCTGCTCCTCATCCTCCTCCTCCTCCCGCTGCCCCCTCCTCCCCTCCCTCCCCGTTCCTCCCGTCACCCCCCTCACTTTGCCAAACCCAGTACAGCGCTTCGTGGCCCCATACGGAGCTCCACCGAAGGCCACAGTACGGGTGCCCGCATGCGTCCGCCACATCCATTACAGCGCTTCGTGGCCCCATCGGGAGTCACCGAAGGCCCCAGTGGGGGTGCCCGCATGCGTCTGCCACACCCAGTACAGCATCCCGTGGCCCCATAGGGAACTCCACCGAAGGCCCCAGTGGAGGTATCCGCATGCGTCCGCCACACCCAGTACAGCGCTTCGTGACCCCATAGGGAGCTCCACCGAAGGCACCACTTGGGGTGACCGCATGCGCCCGCCACACCCAGTACAGCGCTGCGTGGCCCCATACGGAGCTCCACCGAAGGCCCCAGTGGGGGTACCCGCACGCGTGCACCACACCGATTACAGCGTTTCGTGGCCCCATCATAGGGAGCTCCACCGAAGGCCCCACTGGGGGTGACCGCATGCGTCAGCCACACCCAGTACAGCGCTTCGTGGCCGCACAGGGAGCTCCGCCGAAGGCCCCAGTGGGGGTGCCCGCATGCGCCCACCACACCCAGTACAGCGCTTCGTGGCCCCATAGGGAGCTCCACCGAAGGCCTCAGTGGAGGTGCCCGCATGCGTCCGCCACACCCAGCACAGCGCTTCGTGGCCCCATAGGGAGCTCCACCGATGGCCTCAGTGGGGGCTGAAGGCCCCACTGAGGATGCCCGCATGCGTCCGCCACACCGAGTACAGTGCTTCGTGGTCTCATACGAAGCTCCACCGAAGGCCCCAGTGGGGGTGCCCGCATGCGTCCGCCGCCACACCCAGTACAGCGCTTCGTGGCCCCATAGGGAGCTCCACCGACACACTCAGTACAGCGCTTGGTGGTTCCATAGGGAGCTCCACCGAAAATTCGCATACGTCCCAACCATTCGTCCCCCCCTGCTCGCACTGTCTCGCGCCTCGTTATTCCTACGGCGTATTGCCTATGAGAGCAGAGGGTATACCGCATGCGCTGTCCGTGGTTTGCGTGTCCTCGTCCTTTGTCTCATCTCAATCGCGGTTCTCGCAGCTGTATATGGTTGTGTCGTTCGTCAGGCTATGGTGTAGTGTATATGCGTCGTCTCAGCATTAGCAGCTTTATTTCTGAAAGCACTAATAATAGTGCTAGTGTTGCCAAAAATAGCATTAGCATCCGTCGTATTCGCATGCTGCATATTACTATGAATGGAATTACTATTAGTAGTAGTCGTGTCATCAATATGAGTGGGCGTGGCTCCCGCGTTGATAGTAACAGCTATAGTAATCAAATAACAATTCGATGATAGCATTAACGACCATACGAATAGGTAGAAGCATAAGTGTGGTTATGTGTATTCAACTGGTTATTTACATGAGTAGCGATGCTGTTATTACTACTAATAGTGTTAGTATATGCAGTAGTATGAGCCGTAGTAACAGTAGAACTAGCAATGGCAGTTCTTCGATTGGTAGTAGTACTACTCGTAATAGTGCGCGTCTTTTTTAGCGTCCGTACGATTGTGTTTATGAGTGGTGCGTTTCTGATTCGCCTGTGAATTAGCATTCGTCTGTTTAGTCGCCTTACTTGTATCCTTAGTATACCTCCTAGTAGCAATATTCATATGAGTGGTGTTAATATTGTGGTTCGCCGTCTCGGTACTACCATGATTAATTCGCACTTCTATTATCAGTATGCTTAGTGCCATGAGTCTTCTTGTTTTTATTATTATCCCTATCCGTATCCTTCCTAGGATGAGTATTTGTCCTGCTCCTCCTCCTCCTCCTCCTCCTCCTCCTCCTCCTCCTTCTCCTCGTCCTCAATTAAGCACAACGACGGGTCTTCTCCTCCTCCTCCTCCTCCTCCTCCTCCTCCTCCTCCTCCTCCGCCTCCTCCTCCCCTCCCCCTTCTCCCCTCCCCCTCCTCCTCCTCCTCCTCCGCCTCCTTCTCCGCCTCCTTCTCCTCCTCATTCCTCCACCGCCCGCCCCATGTCCCGAGCTTGTGACAGGGTCATCAGCTCGTCGGTGTGGTTGTCGACGTGGCCTTCGTCGTGGTCGTCGTCGTCGTCCTTCTGGGTCGGCGGCACGGGCCGTAAGGCCTGCAGAATCATTGATGTTCCACTGGTGTTTGAAGGATTTTCGCATTCTCGCCTTCTCGGGCTTCCGTCAGCTCAAGATGGCCCAAGAAGCCTCCAAGATGGCCTCAAGAGGCCACAATGAGAGGCCCAAGATGGCACAAGAGGACCCCATGATGCCCCGAGCTGGCTGTAGAAGGCTTCCAGAGGGAACCAATGCGGCCCCACAGGGCCCCTCGACGGCCCAAGACGGCGCCAAGAAGGCCCCACGACGGGCCCAAAACGCCCATCATACAGCCTCGAGGGCCCCATACAGCCCAAAAAAGCCCCAAGAAGGCCCAAGAGGGCCCCAAGACGGCCCTCGACAGCCCAGGAGAACGCGAGGCAGTCCAAGAGAGCCCCAACACGGCCTAGGAGGGCCCCAAGACGGCGCAAAAGCGCCCCAAGATGGGCACAAGGGACCCAAAAAACTGGCCCGCGGGAGCCCAGGCTGGCCCCAAGACGGCCCAAGTGAGGTCCGTGAGAGCTCCTCGAAAAGTAAAGACGAAAGGTGTCAAAAAGAGACGGCTCTC
>CAUYUJ010001183.1:15851-20851 GCA_963575745.1 Prorocentrum cordatum
TGGAGGTCCGAAGCGAATCATTAAGGAACTGGGTCTTCGCTACCGTAGTTACGGGGCCACCCTGGGCAGTTACAGCACCGCTAGCCTCAGGCCTGTCCGTCCCATCGTCCACCAGTTCCCCGCTGGCCTCCCACCAAAACACGCCCTCCGTCACACTCGTCTGGATCTTCGGCAGGAAACTGCGCAGGATTCCCAGAAGAAAAAGACCCAGGAGCCACGGAGTGGGTACGGACATCCCGTGCCTCGAAGAAAACCGAAGCGTGTGCCGCGGCTCGCGCGACTCCAGTCGAACGTCTGGGGCCGCGTGGCGATAATGCTAAAATCTTGTCTGAGGCGAAAGGTCCCACGGCCCTCCTCCTCCTCCTCCTCCTCCTCCTCCTCCTCCTCCTTCTCCTCCTCTCCCTACCCCGTCAGAGCCTCACACCTGTACCCACTCAGATGCGGATCACCCCTCACTCCTCAAAACTCCACCTAAGCACATTTTCCCACGGCGGGGAGCTCAGATGTCAGCGGGCATTGGTGATCTACGCAGACTGTCGCGTCAAGTTTGACCATGGAGTGGCAAGCCAGTAGACCGCCAAGTCCGAGCACGAAAGTATCCAGCACGTTTAGGCATGAAAGCTGGCGCCAGCCGACCGACACAACCAAACGTTTGATACACCCTACCAAAAGCGAATATGAGGCTGAGAACCTGCACTCTCTACCATAACAAAAAAATCACCTCTCGCAGACGCGGCACAAGAGAGCATCTGATTACTCACCTCTTCGCCAGCGGAACCTGTGTCGCAACCGATGGCAGGTCGACAGAGTGGGGAAATCGCGATTCGGGGGAGGCGCGGGGTGTCGGGCGCATCCTGTTACGCAACCTGCGTCCGGAAGGTACACAGACAAGGTGGGAAACGGCGGTTCGGTGGTCGGGCGCGGTGTCCAACGCGACACACCGGCACGGCGCAACCTGTGGCGAAGTCTGCGGTCTCCTGGCGGGGTGTAAGCGCTCATGTGCTTCTCTCGCCTCTGAGCAGAGGAAAATAGGAGTGGTGGAAGGAAGGAGGAGGGGGGAGGTGAGGAGGAAGACAGGGGGAGAGGAAGAGAGGACCAGGCAGAGAAGGCGGAAGAGGAGGAGGAGGAGGAGGACAGTGGGGAGGAAAAAGAGGAGGAGGAGGAAGAGAAGAGAAGGAGGAGGAGGAGGAGGAAGGAAGAGGAGGAGGAGGAGGAGCAGGAGGACAGGAGACCCAAATCAGCGAAGCGTCCTTTTTCACGGCCACTGCCCCTGGAGCTCTCTCGACTGCACGCAAGTGACCCTGGGTAAGAGTGACCTTCGGTGCGCGACTTTTTCGGGGCCGCGGGGGGACCAAACAAAGGCGCGCAGGACGCCACCATCGCACCGCGTTCGGCGATCGGAGGACCCGTTGGGCCCGCATTAGAGGTCGCTCCGGCGAAAGGTCACTCTTACGTCTCGTCGACTCCTCCTTATCCTCCTCCACTTCCTCCTCCTCCTCCTCCTCCTCCTCCTCCTCCTCCTCCTCCTCCCCCTCCTCCTCATACTGTTCCCTCCCCCTCCCTCCACAAAGACCACCACCCCTGCGCCGATTCTCCGCCCACCCCGGTCGCCGTCCCCTCAGCGCCCGGGTGCGCCCCTCGATGCGTGCGCGAGAGGCGCGCGGTTCTTCTCCTCCTTCTCCTCCTCTTCTTTTCTGAACATCTGTATTACTATGATGATTATTATTCGCATTGC
The DNA here is from genome assembly GCA_963575745.1 of Prorocentrum cordatum. Taxonomy (NCBI): domain Eukaryota; class Dinophyceae; order Prorocentrales; family Prorocentraceae; genus Prorocentrum; species Prorocentrum cordatum. Next base: position 17,587 of record CAUYUJ010001183.1, read on the forward strand.
CCTTTTCTATTATGAATATGGCTGGTAAGAGTCTTATTGTCATTAATAGTTCTGGTAACACAATTATTCGTACTATTCACCGTACGATTATCACTGTGAATGCTATTGTTAGGTTTATTGATTCTAGTATTAGTTTTGGTACGACTGACATTATTATCATGAGTTTCCTCATTCATATTATGATAACAACACAAACTATGATTGATATGGTTTTTCTTACTATCAGTACGAGTATACGTAGTATATCAGTACAGCCAGTATTACTCGGATTAGTAGTGTTACTGCTAGAATTGAGAAATGATCGTGTCAGTCGAACTAGCATTAGTCATTTTCGTGGTCGCATTATCCTTCTGCTTATTGGTATGCAGAGTAGTATTCTTCATAGTGGTAGTAGCATTGGTAGTTGTATGAATCGTCATATTGCATTATAGTGTTAGCATTGTCGTTCGTATGTTTAGTATGAGAAGTTGCATTGTTCTTACTAAGGTCATTGCCCTTATTATTAGTAAATTAGATAAGATTGTTACTATCATTGCTTTAGTCATAAATCATTACCACTACACCTATAAATACAAAAAAAAACAATAATAGCACTAATAGCCATAATGTGAATACTAGCATTCGTATGCAAATCATTAATAGTACTCCTCTTGCTCATCTCCTTCGTCTTCTTGCTCCTCGTCCTCCTCCTCATCATCATCCTCCCCCTCCTCCTCCTCCTCCTCCAGTTTGACCGCGAACGTATCGGGGGGGCCAAGTTTGAGCCCGAATCCAGGGGGGGGCGAGAAGTGGGTGGAGGCAGTGAGGGCTGCAGAAAAGGAGCCCTTCGGGGCCCCCCACGGGGCCTCTCGGGGCCCCGGAGAGGGGGCCCCCCATGAACCGATCCCCACGAGTTCGCGCCCGACAAAATATGATGGCCCCCGGCCCTGGGAGCGAGGCCCAGGACCCGGGGCGCGCCAAACTTGCGCAGGCGAGGGAGGAGGAGGAGCCTCCCCATCCATCCCACCTCCCTCCTTCCTCGCCCTCCCCCTCTCCTCCGAGGAAGGAGGAGCAGGAGCCTCCCCTCTCTCCCACCGCCGAGGGAGGGAGGGAGGAGGAGGAGGGGCGAGGGGGATAAGACGAAGGAGGGACAAGAACAAATCGAGCAGTGATCCATCGAAATCTCTTGTGCCGCGGCTGCTGCAGAACGCACCAGAACGCTCTGGAGAGCGTTCCACAAACGCTCCTGAGCAAATCATGACAAGAAGAAGTGGACGAGGACGAGGAGAAGCCTGGGGGAGGCGAGGGGAGAGGAGGATACATGGGGCGAAGGTTTCCCGAGCATAAAAGATTGAAAAGAAAGGAAAGAAGGAGAGGAAGAGGATGGAAGAGGAGGAGGAGGAGGAGGACGAGGAGGAGGAGGAGGAGGAGGAGGTGGGCCAAGAACAAGAGGGACGAGGAGGTGGAGCAGGAGGAGAAGGAGGGAGGAAGATGAGGCGGAGGAGGCGGAGGGGGAGGAGGAGGGGAGAAGGCCGTCCCGAGAAGAGGACGGGGAGGATCGGAGGAGGGCGACGAGGCAGGCAGCAAAAGCAGGGAGCAGATGGATGGGCAGAGGGGAGGTGCGCCGCCAAAATCTCCGCGCCGAGGCGGAGCGCCGCCGCCGCCAAGGCCGCGCCGAGAGGCCGCCGAAGGTCCGCCGCCGTCCCAGCGGGCCGCTGCTGCGAGGGACGCCGCCATCCTGGCTCGTACTCCGCCGACCTCCCTCGCACGTCCGTGTTGCTTCTCCTCTTTCTCCACCTGCGTCTCCCTCTTTCTGTTCCTCCTCCTCCTCCTCCTCCTCCTCCTCTCTCCTCCTCTCCTCCTCCCTCCCTCCTCCCTCCTCTCCCTCCTCTCTCCTCCTCCTCCTCCTCCTGCCTCCTCCTCCTGCTCCTCTCCTTCTCCTCTCTTTCTCTCCTCCCTCCTCCTCCTCCTCCTCCTCCTCCTCCTCCTGATCATCATCATCGTCATCATCATCATCATCATCATCAGCAGCAGCATCAGCGTCAGCATCAGCATCAGCATCAGCATCAGCATCATCATCCGCATCAGCATCAGCAATCAGCATCAGCATCATCATCATCATCAGATCATCATCATCATCATTCATCATCATCATCATCATCATCCATCATCATCATCCTCATCATCATCATCATCATCATCATCATCAATCATCATCATCATCATCATCATCATATCATCATCATCATCATCATTCATCATTCATCATCATTCATCATCGTCGTCGTCGTCGTCGTCGTCGTGTCGTCGTCAGCATCAGAACCAGCATCGGCATATGAACATCAACATCACACCATCCATCATCAATCATCATTCATCATCATCATCATCATTCATCATCATCATCATCATCATCATAATCATCATCATCATATCATCATCAGCATCATCATCATCATCATCATCATCATCATCATCATCATCATCATCGTCATCGTTATCATCATCATCATCATCATCATCATCATCATCATCATCGTCATCGGCATCAGAATCGTCACCACCATCATCATCATCATCATCATCATCATCATCATCATCATCATCATCATCATCATCATCATCATCATCGTCGTCATCATCATCATCATCATCATCATTGTCAGGATCATCATCATCATCGTCATCATCAGCACCAGCAGCATTATCATCATCATCATCATCATCAGAATCGCCATCATCATGATCCGAATAATCATCCTCATCAGAAGCATCATCAGCAGCATGATGATCATCATCATCAGCAGCATCATCATCATTATCATCGCCATCATCATCATTATCAGCATCATTAGCAGCATAATCATCATCATCAGCATCATCATAATCATCATCATTATCATCGTCATCATCACCATCATCATCATCGTCGTCGTCATCGTCATCGTCATCGTCATCAGCATCATAATCGTCATCACAATCATCCCCCTTCCTCCTGCCTCTCCGCCTTCGGCTCCTCCTCCTCCTCGCTCCTTACCGGTTCTCCAACTCCATCCTTTTCCTGTCGTCGTCATCGTCATTGTCATCGTCGTCGTCGTTATCAGAATCGTGGTCAGCATCGTCATCATCATCATCATCACCCACGTCATCATCATGATCATCAGAATCAGCATCATCAGCAGCATCATCACCATCATCAGCAGCATCATCAGCATTATCATCATCATCAACATCAGTATCATCATAATAATCATCATCATCATCATCATCATCATCGTCGTCGTCG
>CAUYUJ010001183.1:23351-104056 GCA_963575745.1 Prorocentrum cordatum
GCAGCAGCATCATCTGCATCTGCATCAGCATCATCATCAGAATCAGCATCATCATCATCATCGTCGTCACCATCATCATCGTCGTCATCACTATCATCATCAGCATCATCATCATTACCATCATCATCAGCAGCATCATCAGCATCATCTTCATCAGCATCATCAGCAGCAGCATCAGCATCGTCAGCATCATCATCATCAGCGTCATCAGCATCGTCATCATCATCATCATCATCATCAGCAGCAGCATAATCATCATCATTTCAAGCATCAGCATCATAATCGCCATCGTCAACCACATCACAATTATCATTATCATCAGCAGCAGCAGTATCAGCATCAACACCAGCATCATCATCATCATCATCATCATCATCGTCATCATCATCACCATCATCAACAACCACATATACCAATGTCACCATAAACATCACCAACCGCCATCATCATCAGTATCATCATCAACATCAACATTCTCATCATCCTCGTCATCTTGATCATCATCACCACGTCAGCATCCCGGTCATCATCAGCAGCAGCAGTATTATCATGATAGTAATCACCAGAACCATGATCATCATCATCTGCATCATCAGTTGTCCCGCGCGCGAAGACAGCCCGATCCACTGCCCCTCAAAAGGGGGCTATCCCCATCGCAACTCCGCTGAGCAGTGGCGACCGCAAGGCACTGAAAGCAAAATCGTGCAATGGCCCTGGACTCGGAGACAGAACAAACAAGCCGGCAAGTAGGAGGCTGCGCACCAGACTCACCCAAGCTCGGCCCGAAGAGAGCAGCAGCAAGTACTATCATCATGATCCTCATCATCAGCATCAGCATCATCGTCATCATCATCATCCTCATCATCATCAGCATCATCATCATCATCATCATCATCATCATCATCGTCACCCGTTGTATCATCATCAACATCACAATCATTCTCATCATCATCAGCAGCACCATCATCATCATCATCATCACCAACACCACCGTCATCATCATCATCATCATCAGCATCAGCATCGCAATCATCATCAACGCCATCAACATCAACCTAATCGTCATCAGCATCAACATAATCAGCATCATTAGCGTCATTTATCATCAGCAACAACATTGTCATCATCATCAGCATCATCATCGTCGTCATTACTGCCATCATCGTCAGCATTATACTCGTCAGTATCCTCATCATCATCATCAGCATCATCATCAGCAGCATCATCATCAGCATCATCATCACCGTAATCAGCACCATCATCGTAATATTCAGTAACATCAACAGTAGCAGCATCATCATTAACATCATCATCATCATCATCATCATCAGCAGCAGCAGCAGCAGCAGCATAACCACCACCAGTATCATCATCAGCATAATCATCACCATCACCATCACCATCATGATCACCACCCCATCACCATCACCATCACCATCCTTCATCCTTCATCCTTCATCATCATCGATGAATTGATCGCCCTAAGCCTAAGAGGGCTCCCGAACTCTCAAGATGACCCTAGGAACTCCTGAGAGGGTCCCAAGCGGGGCTCAGAAGAGGGATCCCCAGAGGGATCCCCAGATCCGCTCAGATCGAGAGCAAGCTCCAAAACGCCCTCCGGAAAGAACCCCCAGAGGATCCCGAGGCCACCGAAAGGCCCCAGGAACTCCCAAGAGGCCCTCAAGGGGCCTCCAAGAGGCCCCTGAGAGAAGCCCCACAAAAGACCCCAACAGTCCTCCGGTCCATGGGGCGAAGGCCACTACATCCGCCCCGATGCCTGCCATGGAGGTGTTGGCGTGCAAGCTTGTGCGTATGTGTGTGTTCTCTCTGTGTGCACCTTCGAGCAGGTTCCCTGTGGCCTCCGGCCGCACACGCCAACCCCGCAGAATCCATAGGAAGCGGCACCTCCCAACGCCTGTTCCGAGTCCAAGCCAGCCCAAAGACGCCTCCACAGCGGTCCAATAGTCTCCCTAAGGCGCCGCAAAAGGGCGGCTCAAAATCCGTCACTTCCGATGGCTTTTCAGGAGAGGGCGGAGGAGGGAGGAGAGTGGAGGGAGAGGAGGAGGAGGAGGAGGAGGAGGAGGAGGAGGAGGAGGAGGAGGAGGAGGAGAGGAGGAGGAGGAGGAGGAGGAGGAGGAGGAGGAGGAGGAGGGGAGGGAGGGAGAGGAGGAGGGGGAGGAGGAGGAGGAGGGAGGAGGAGGAGGAGGAGGAGGAGGAGGAGGAGGAGGAGGAGGAGGGCGAGGAAGGAGGAAGGAGGAAGGAGGAAGGAGGAAGGAGGGAGGAGGAGGAGGAGGGGGAGGAGGAGGAGGACCACAAGAAGGCCCAAGGGGGCCGCAAGGCTGCCCAAGAGCTCCCGGAGACAAGCCCTAGGCGGCCCTGCAGGGCCCCCCACGAGAGCCCAAATAGCCTCCACAGGCGCCAGACGGGCCAGGATCGCCATCCGACAGGCCCACCGAGCCCCAGGAGGCCCCCGGGAAGCCCCAGGAGAGCACCAGGGGGCCGCAGGGGGGACCCAGGCCAGGAGGCCGCAGGAGGCCGCAGGGGGGCCCCAGGAGGCCCCCAGGAGGCCCCCAGGAGGCCCCCAGGAGGGCCCAGGAGCCCAGGACGCCACAGGACGGCCCAGGAGGGCCCCAGGAGGCCCCCCCCAAGAAGGCAGGGAAGGCCCGGCAGTTGCCCGAGACCAGGCCCAGCACGGCCCCAGAGGGCGCTTCCCCGGTGCTCCCCCTGCGGTTCCCACAACGGCTGGGGGAACACGCGGTCCGCTAGCGTGGTTGGATGTTCGGTCTACAGTCGGCCCGTATCATAAGGATGCACGATAAGGATGCAAGGGCCTCGGACGCCCTCTTCGAAGCTTCTCGAGCGGGGCGCGGCCGACAAAAGTGGCCAAGGATTGACCGAGGAGGCAAGGATGCAAGGGTACCCTTCCGAAGGTTGCCCATCCGTACCCTGCGAGTTGACTGTACGTTTCACGGCACGGGCGTCTCCAACAGGCGCTGGGCGGTGTCGACTCGCGGGGGGGGGCTCCTTAGAGATCTTCGCCCTCGCATGGAGGCCGCCACTGTCATTTGCTCATGCGCCTCGTTTCCGCCTCTTGCCGCTCGAGCCACTATCTCTTCAAGGTTGGCGTAACAGGACGCAATGCGTAGGTCGGCCATGTCCTCCTGTAGGCGAATTCTGGAGGAAAACCAAAAATTGTCTGGACATACCCACAAAGAATGGAAACATCGTCCCCAGGCCATGCTTTGACTGTGTTTGAACGCTCCTCCTATAGAGGGACGTGTCCGCCTTAGCGCAGTGCCTCCTGGACTCTCAGACGAGAGGCTCGACGCCGTGCCACGGCGGCACGCGCGGAGGGCGGCTCCCCGGTCTCTCGGCAGGAGGCTCTGGCGGGAAACGCCATGGAGCTTCACCACCCTGCCTCTGGCAGGAGCAGGAGGAGGAGGAGGAGGCGGAGGAGGAGGAGGAGGAGGACCAGGAGGAGGACCAGGAGGAGGAGGAGGAGGAGGAGGAGGAGGAGGACCAGGAGGGCCCTCCCAGATCTCACGGCCGCAAGGACGCAGAGGCGTCAGAAAGAGTGTGCAGAGGGACTCGGGAGCAGCGGCCTCGGCACGGGAGGGTGTGCTGCAGCCTCGCGGGCGCGTCCTGGGACTAATCTGGCAGCCCCTCCGCCTCATCAACCTTATCCCTCCTCGTGTTCCTGCGCTACGTCCTCCCGTTCCGCTTCTCCCCTCCACCTCCCCCTCCCCCTCCTCCTCCTCCCTCCCCCTCCTCCTCCTCTCCTCTCCTCCTCTCCTCCTCCTCCTCCTCCTCCTCCTCAAGCTCCTCCTCCGAAATAATGAAACTATACTATATGAAAATTACTCTCCTCTCCTCTCTCCCATGACTCTGTCCGGAAGATGTCCCGCCCTCTCCGCATGTAATTCTTCACACACTGGATTTCAAACGAATGATTGTATGGTGCCTTCCTATCCGATCGTTCCCCATCCTTTGAAATGGTGTTCCCGCTGCAGCGCTGGCCTCATTCCCGCGATTATTTTCCTTTGAAATCGTGTTCCGACTGCAGTGTTGGTCTTATTTCCACGTTTTCCGTGCTACCGCATGCTGCTCCCTCTGCAACGCTGGCCTCATTTCCACATGTTCGGTATTTCAAAATGTGGTTCCCACTGCTGCACCGCCCTCACCTCAAAAGTGCCGGCCCTCCAGCATGATGCTTCGGCTGCACAGTTAATGCAGCCATGGCATGAGCGTCAGTGCTATGGTACGTACAGCTAGTCTGCCATGTCATGCCCTGCTCTGCCATGTTACGATATGTAGTGCTGGATTACGTCGTACCATACCGTGCTATACTGTCCCGTGCAATGGCATGCCGTCCAATGCGATGCCATGCACCACGATGCCATGTCACGCCTTGCGCAGCAATGTTATGATAAGCAATGCTTGACTCTGATAGTTCACACCATGGTCTGCCATGTTACGCTCTGCCGTGCTCTCCTACGCCATACTCTGCAACGCTATGTATCGCGCACCCTTTGGGGGTAAGTGTCCTCTTCGACATTCAGCTGTGCGAATGGAGACGTGCTCTACGCAGTGGCAAGGAATGGGAGGGAGGGGTAGGACGTCAGACATGACGCGAGCGCGCCTAGCTTGTCCTCATCCTACCTCTTATCTCAACTCTCATCATCCTCCTCTTCATCCTCCTCCTCATCCTCCGTCTCCCCCCGCAACGTAAGCTCGAGCGCCCTCACTGCATCTTCTTCGCGCCGACAATCTTCTCCTGGCCAATTGCCGAGAGCACGGCTACGAGGATGGAATCGCCGTCTTCCTGCATTTTCATGATGTCCTCCACCACCTTCGAAGAAAAACAGCAAATACTCCGAGCTGGTCAAGAAGCGTAGGGGGTGGATCGCGTGGGGGTAGGAACGAGCTGTCCGTCCCAGGGCGTAGAGCGGTTGGGCGGCGTCACAGGGTGGGTTCGGTGCGAGTGGAGGGCGGGAACGGGCCGTCGGACAGGGTGGCGTGGGTGGAGGCCCCTGAAACCATCCAGAATGCACATAAACTGTCGGACGTCCGCGGATGGCGCGCAGGAACCTTCTCCTCCTCGCCGCCCCACGAATGCCCTTCTCGGCGGCGACGGTAGGGGCGAATAGCCCAGGGGCGGACATTACGCGTATCCGCCCGAGAGTCTTTTCGAAGACATAGATCATCGACGCATCTGAATACATGTATTGCTCTCCCCTGAGCTATTCGCCCCTGTCGTCGCCTCTGACCTTCGGACGGTGGGGTGGGGGCGGGGAGGAGGGGCGGCGCAGTGGCCGTCAGCGGACGTCCGAACGTTTCCGTGTACATAATTTTGGTTGTCTAACCTTCTTGTCTTCATCGGTTGGCTCACCCGTAGTCACGAAGGTGGGCAAATTCAGGTCGTCCTTCGTCTCGCCAGACTCCAGGAGCAGGCTAACTTCGCCAGTTTGATCGTCAGCAGAAAGAAGCTGGTACTCCGTGCGTTTCGTGAAGGGGATCTCCATGTTGTGCGACGTGGGGCACAAGTCCTCGTACTTCTTTCCCGTGAAGATGTCCAGCGCCACGATGTGGGCCTTCGCGTGCCCGTGCTTGCCCGTCTTCGACGTGGAAATCTCGGCCACCTTGCAGGCTTTGCCCTTGATCATCACCATCGAGCCCTTGCGAAGCTCTCCACACTGCTGCGGGTATGTGTGCGAGGATCCCGACTCGGTCGTCTCGAACGTGGGCTCGTCGTCGTCCGCCATGGCTCGCTTGCGCTCAAGGTTCAGGCCTCCTTTTAGGCCGCGACAGGCTCGGCAACTGGACAGCTGGAGCCAACAAACAAAATCAGCATGCCCGCGTGTATGTGTGTGTGCACGCGCTCGTCTACGCATGCGTCTGCGCGAACGCGTGCGCATGCGTATAGACGTGCACGTGGAAGTACGCGTGTGCCCGTGCACGCGTGTGCGCATGAGCGCGTGTTTGAATTATCGCGCGTGCGACTGCATGTGCTGTGTATCGTTGCCGCAGTATGCATCGGTGATGCGATCAGAAGCAATACTGACCCATGCTGACGAAAAGGAAATGCACAAAGTAGGACCGATGCCAGCAAGTCGACGCCAACCGCAGACACGAGATACGTCAGCCATCACGGCCTGTCTGCGTGTATGAACGCGGTCTTGCGCGCCACATCCGCCCAGAACGAGCGCTTTGGCGGCCTCAGGAAATGCGAGCAGACGGAATGAACTGTTGCAAAAACATGATCGCCTCACAGCTGTCGGACCGGGCGCCCTGTTGCCAGCGCAGCGCACAGTACAACGTTTACTGCCTCCACTGCTCTGACAATGCGGGACAACTCCAGAACTCCCATCGCAGAGGCCCGAATGGCCCGCCCATTCGCGCGGAATGCCAGATCGCCTCAAGTTCCGCAGCAAAGCGTCTTGCACCAGATAGGATGCGGTCGATGCCGATCATGATTATCGTGATGACGGTGATTGTGATGTGTGGTGCAACGCATACGGTTGGACATGAGGATGCGGACAACTGTGGCGAAGAGTGCTCAAGCGCTCAAATTTAGGACTCGAGTACGGTCGACCCACTGCATAAGATCGAGGTCGGTTCGGGGAGGAGGAGAACGAGAAGGAGGAGGAGGACGACGAGGAGGGAGACAAGACGGAGGAGAAGGGGGAGGACGAGGAGGAGGAGGAGGAGGAGGAGAAGGGAGGAGGAGGGGGAGGAGGGGGAGGAGGACGAGGAGGAGGACGAGGAGGAGGAGGAGGAGGAGGAGGAGGAGGAGCGGAGCAGGACAGCGCAAAGCGCGCCACTGTCCGCCGGGCGGCGGGGCCCGGGAGGCCGGCGCGGGCGGGCCCGAGCCCCCAACGCGAAGAGGCGGGATGCTCTCGACCGGTGGCGCGGTGAGCTGCAGCTGCCTGGGATCTGCTCTGGCGTTGCATCCTCGGGGGGACCTCGTCTGCCCCGTCGAGGCGCTATCCGCGTCGGATGCGCGTCGATTCCACGTCGGGCTCGTCGAGGCCGTGCCGAATCCGTGTCGGATCCGCGTCGAACCCACGCCAGATCCGCGTCGAGTCCGCATGGAGCCCGCGTCGGCCCCAAGAAGGGGCACCAATTTTGGGGACAGGCGAGGTCCTCCGAAGATGCAACGTAACTGCTCCATTTCGTGCTGCGGTGTGCCAGCACGACCTATCGCTGATCGATACTTCGACTAACCGTACGAAATCATCATCATCATCAGCATCATCATCATCATCATCATCATCATCATCATCATCATCATCATCATCATCATCATCATCATCATCATCATCATCAGCATCATCATCATCATCATCATCATCATCATCATCATCATCATCATCATCATCATCATCATCATCATCATCATCATCATCAGCAGCAGCAGCAGCATCATCATCATCATCATCATCATCATCATCATCATCATCATCAGAATCATCATCATCATCAGCATCAGCAGCATCATCATCACCATCATCATCATCAGCATCAGCATCAGCATCATCATCATCATCAGCATCAGCATCAGCATCAGCAGCATCATCATCATAATCATCATCATCATCAGCAGCATCATCAGCATCATCTTCATCAGCATCATCATCAGCATCAGCATCAGCATCGTCATCAGCATCATCATCATCGTCATCATCATCATCACAACCTATCACTAACAGTCCACAAGTAGTGAAACGGTTAACCTCGAGCAAATGGGCCAGGCTGAGGTCGAGTTTTCGAAAAAACGGCCCGTTGCAGTGCGGAACTGTTGGCTGCTTGACGAGATGCAATCTCGCATACTTCTTGAGTTCACGATAAATGCCACGTTAGAGATCCTTCTGCAACATGATGCGATGCCGCATGCTTGTTGGTGTCACAGAAGATGCCACGTGAGAGATCATTATGCAAAATGCTCTGCAATGACCAGATCGGCGTTCTGATCGCCAAGCGATGCGTTTACCAACGGATTCTCGCCAGGAACCCACTGAACAGGAGAGAAGCACTTGTTGTTCGCCAGCCTTTTGATGGTCGAGGCGACCTGGTATCCTGCGACTCTCGCACCCTCGTCGCCCCGAACTCTGAGGTCTCGGAAGACTCTTCTAGCCATCTCCTTGAAAAAACCTCATCTCCCTCTCGACATCCCCATGGTGATGGCGTTCTTCAGGCGCCACCAGGATACATGGCATCAAAGTCTTCACAGAGCGTCTCGAACTCGTCGCGAAAAGCTGCACTTTCAGCGATGTGCAGCCGCTGTGGTGCGAGTAGATTGCTTCCCCCGCCCACCGCGAGGGCCAATTTCGCATGCTCTGAGGTAGAGCAGGGCTCCCGATCTCCGCCACTAATGAAGGGGCCCAGGACACACAAATAAATACACACCAATACAAGGATTCCGCATATTTCCCTATATTTTCTGGGTTTTTGTCTTCGCCCCCACTTCCCATATTTTCCCGTATTTTCCTGGGAGTCGACGATTAATTGTGTCTGTGTGTTTCTTTCCCTCCTGAACTAATCATCTAATCTATGGCGGCGCAGTCGCTGGCCAGGTCGAGCATAAGCAAGTCAGCGCCCATGATCCGGATCAGATCGGGCACACATGCGATATCCATCCTCACGCACGGGTTGACCTTCAGCCACTTCGGCAGGTTGGCATGGGATGTGCTGGTGGCCTCTGCTGTGAATCACACAGCTCGCAGGTGAAAAACTTCACCGCTGATACTGCTGCGGGCGCGCAGCCACCTGCTCGAATACATCGCACCACATTCTCTGCACGAGAAATGTAATTACTCCGACGGAAGGACCCCACATGAGAATCTTCTGGGCGAATCTGGGAAAAGCCCTCACCGTCGTCCTCGTGGTTGGTGAGGCGTCCTGGCTTGTCTCTTCTGCGTCTCAGGAGCCCAAAAGTGACGACAGTTATAGGTTTCCGATGACCCGCTCGGATTAGTAACATGATCTGCGGGCCCCATACGGAGGGGGCTCCCGCCTGAGACTTCCTCGCAATTCACTCACAGACGAGGCTCCCGCTCGAGACTTCCTCCATATTCAAGTCTCAAGAGCCCAAATGACGACAGTTGCACGTTGCGGATGACCCGCTCGGATTCAAACATGAAGTGCGGGCCCCATAGGGAGGGGGCTCCCGCATTAGACTTCCTCACAATTCACTCACACACGAGGCTCCCGCCTGATACTTCCTCCATATGCAGGCCTCAAGAGCCCAAAAGTGACGACAGTTACACGTTGCGGATGACCCGCTCAGGTTCGAACATGAAGTGCCGGCCCCATAGGGAGGAAGCTCCCGCCTGAGACTTCCTCACAATTCACTCACACACGAGGCTCCCGCACGAGACTTCCTCCATATTCAGGTCTCAAGAGCCCAAAAGTGACGACAGTTGCACGTTGCGGATGACCCGCTCGGATTCGAACATGAAGTGCGGGCCCCATAGGGAGGGGGTTCCCGCCTGTGACATCCTCACAATTTACTCACAGACGAGGCTCCCGCTCGAGACTTCCTCCATATTCAAGTCTCAAGAGCCCAAAAGTGACGACAGTTGCACGTTGCGGATGACCCGCTCGGATTCGAAAATGAAGCGCGGGCCCCATAGGGAGGGGGCTCCCGCCTGAGACTTCCTCACAATTCACTCACAGACGAGGCTCCCGCCTGATACTTTCCTCCATATTCAGGCCTCAAGAGCCCAAAAGTGACGACAGTTACACGTTGCGGATGACCCGCTCGGATTCGAACATGAAGTGCCGGCCCCATAGGGAGGGGGCTCCCGCCTGAGACTTCCTCGCAATTCACTCACAGACGAGGCTCCCGCGACTTCCTCCATATTCAGGAGCCCAAAAGTGACGACAGTTGCACATTGCGATGACCCGCTCGGATCAAACATGAAGTGCGGGCCCCATAGGGAGGGGGCCCCGCCTGAGACTTCCTTGCAATTCACTCACAGACGAGGCTCCCGCTCGAGACTTCCTCCATATTCAAGTCTCACGAGCCCAAAAGTGACGACAGTTGCACGTTGCGGATGACCCGCTCGGATTCGAACATAAAATGCGGGCCCCACAGGGAGGGGGCCCCCGCCTGAGACCTCCTCACAATTCACTCACAGACGAGGCTCCCGCCTGATACTTCCTCCATATTCAAGTCTCAAGAGCCCAAAAGTGACGACAGTTGCACGTTGCGGATGACCCGCTCGGATTCGAACATGAAATGCTGGCCCCATAGGGAGGGGGCTCCCGCCGGAGACTTCCTCAAAATTCACTCACAGACGAGGCTCCCGCCTGATACTTCCTCCAAATTCAAGCCTCAAGAGCCCAAAAGTGACGACAGTTACACGTTGCGGATGACCCGCTCGGATTCGAACATGAAGTGCGGGCCCCATAGGGAGGGGGCTCCCGCCTGAGACTTCCTCGCAATTCACTCACAGACGAGGCTCCCGCTCGAGACTTCCTCCATATTCAGGTCTCAAGAGCCCAAAAGTGACGACAGTTGCACGTTGCGGATGACCCGCTCGGATTCAAACATGAAGTGCGGGCCCCATAGGGAGGGGGCTCCCGCCTGAGACTTCCTCACAATTCACTCACAAACGAGGCCCCCGCCTGATACTTCCTCCATATTCAGGCCTCAAGAGCCCAAAAATGACGACAGTTACACGTTGCCGATGACCCGCTCGGATTCAAACATGAAATGCGGGGCGGGCCCCATAGGGAGGGGGCCCCCGCCTGAGACTTCCTCGCAATTCACTCACAGACGAGGCTCCCGCTCGAGACTTCCTTTATATTCAGGTCTCAAGAGCCCAAAAGTGACGACAGTTGCACGTTGCGGATGACCCGCTCGGATTCGAACATGAAGTGCGGGCCCCATAGGGAGGGGGCTCCCGCCTGAGACTTCCTCACAATTCACTCACAGACGAGGCTCCCGCCTGATACTTCCTCCATATTCAGGCCTCAAGTCAGCGAGTAGTGATGGTGATGATGATGATGATGATGATCGTTCGATGCCGATGATAGTGAGTGATCGTGGGATGGTGATGGCGATGCTGATGGTGATGATGATGATGATGAGTGGGGAGTGATGGTGATGGTGATGATGATGCGGAGGAGGAAGCAAAGAGGAGCAGAGGAGAGGGAGGGGGAGGAGGAGAGATCCTGCACGGAGGGTGCGCAGAGAAAACAAGAACCCCACTTAGGATGTGGGGAAGAAAACCGACCAGGTAGCTTCAGAATCGTTGCTTTGAGCACGGCCGGTACCTGTTGCAAGTTCTGGCAGGTCTCCGCGCGCGAGCCCGCGGTGAGTCCGGAGCTCGACGCGAAGCTTGTGGCAAGGCATGCGCCAGGTGGCGCTTGAGAGCTTCATGGGGACTCGTGCTATAAATGGTTTCCCCAACTAATGTTCATGATTCGTGCTTTCGAGGATTCATTCAGCAAGCTCCGGTATCCATGCTAACTATTCGGAAAATACTTCTTTACCATGAACTTTTCCGTCGTAGTTGTCCTCAGTACACTGGACCTCCAGCGCATACGCCATAGCCACTGCTGATGCAGCGACCCCGTGGGATGAAGAAGCAGCATGCCATGGTCCACTCGTGAATCAAAAACACATCAAACGCAGCGCACCCTAATCAAATCCTTTGGCAACCCCTCCTCGAAGATCTTCCAAATCTGGGAGCATAACGGGTTATCCAAATGCACGCGTCGTCCGCGACCCAATCGATGTCTGGCCAAAAAAACCGAACCGCGCGAGTGCTGTGATACGTCGGCCCCTCTCCTTTGGCGGGTAGTAAATGGTAATCGATCGGGGGGCCTGCGCAGGAAAGCAATACGATAGTGAGGTACGAGTCCTGCGTCTCGAGCACCCTCACGGCAGGTGCCTGCACGCTCCGGAGTAGCAGATCACCTGTAGTCGCGCGTTGATCATTACACCTTCCTGTCTCCATTCCAGGGCTCGATGCCAAGCTTCCTGGCGTTCTCCACCGTAAACCCTCCTCACGACCGTGGAGGGAATGCGCAGTCGACGGGCGTCTCGTCGAAGCACAATCTGGGCCGCCTTCTGCTTTAGCACCTGTTCTGCAATCCATGCGTCTACTAACTTATTCTCAGACTTGGCCACGATGCCAGCGTCGTTCTGCTTAGTCATTAATGAGTCGTGCACTGCGCTACAAACGCCCAGCGCCGCGGCGCTGGCGGTCGGCGTTTCAGACCTTGCGTCGCGTTTCGGGAAGCCGGTGATGTAGGTCATCATATGCTTCTTCTACGAGCGCGTGATCTTAACGGGTTGGTCTGACACCTCCTGGCGATCACCTGATTGCGTTTTGCCTTGATGACTACACCAAGGGCGCGACGCTTGTTTATGATCGCGAGCAACGGATCGTCCGACTTGGGTAGCCGCTCGAAGTGTATGGCGCAATCTCGACCTTGGACGCCGCTAGGCACTGCCTGAGCACTTTCGGCCTTGGTCGGGGCGCCAGTGCTAACGCCCTCGAATATGCTGCTGGTCGGCATCTACACGTCTGCCAAGTCGAACTTCTCGAGGCGGCCGTCGATCGCTCGATCACCAACGCACAGTGCCAGAGCTGCCGCATCCAATTCAACGTGTCCTGGCGGCACCACCCGCTCTGCCACGGGGCCGTCGACGCGCTCGCGTTCCACTCGATCACGCAACTTCCAGCGCGGGGCCCAACGCCGGTAGCCAGCACGACCGCAGCGAGGCCGGCCCGGGCGAGGAACCCTCCTGGGCGCCCACCTGCACATCGGCCACGTTCTTGAAAACCCTTTCAATTCTTGGTCTCGGGACACTCGGCGTCTCCAACCCAGCGCACAGCTTCAACGCGCGCCGTGCACTTGTTTCCCTTCCAGAAAGCTCCGAGACGACCCTTTTGGTCTTTGGCGCGAAAACTGATCTTCCCGTCGAAGTAGATATAGGTCTTGCGCTGCTCGATGCCACGATTTGACCTGCGGTCCTTGATGACTTGGCGCTGCCAACTGCAGTTGGAGCCACCCTTGCCCTTGCTTTTGTCGCCCTTGGAAACCACTGCACCCATCGCCTGCGGCACATCGGCTGCGACAGAGTAGACCCCCCCTCACTCATGTCGCTGATGTCCACGACCACGAGAGCCGCCTCGAGCTCCTGTAAGACCGCTGAGGGCGAATCGAGGTATCCGTTTTCGCCACTCGCCGTCGTCTCCTCCGGGTCGGTGGGCCAACTGGGATCCGGCGGTAAACCGTCAACCAGGTAGCTCTTTTCTCGCGCGGCGCTGCTCGAAACACACGGAAAAAGCTTTCTCAAGCGTGAAGAAGAAAGCTCGGACAATACTTTTTTTTCGGTTTTCATCAAACGTCGGTTCCCTCAAGTGTTCTGATAGTAACATTGCAGCTACGGACCTGAAAATTTGACTGGCAGACGCGGCATAACCCACTACACGTGAGAAAAATCTGGTCTCTCAGAATGAACTGTCAATGTCTTTCAAATCTTAGCAAAACCGACCCCAAATCATCGGGACTTGCCAACTGGCGCCGGTCAACCTGGTCACCGCCGGGAACCTCGTAGAGCTCCTTCCTCGCGTCAGAGTGCAAGGCAAAATTGCTTTTTTTCATGTCGACATGAAGTTAGTTCGGCCAAGTGTTTTGATAGTAAAAGTGCGCCTACAGAGCTCGTATTAAGAAGCAGAGGCTCTCATGGTCGTTCACAGGTGCGAATTGTGAAATATCTTTCAAATCTTAGCAAAACCGTCCAAAAAATGTCACATTGTCCGCCCGGGCCGGGTCGGCCAACAAGCTCCACCCCGCGCCGGAATTCCTCTAGCCCATCGATTCCGAAGAGCTCTGCAAGGCATATTTTTGCGGACACAGCTCGAGTAGCAAGCCGATTTCAGACCTCTGGATGCAAGAGAGAAACACGCCTGATGATTCTGAATTGCTGTCTGAAAGTATCAGCTCTGTAGCTCTCCTGAATCTCGAGTTCAGTACAGAAAACCGTGAACGCGTGTCAAGATGACTCGGAACGCAGTTGGTTCCCTCAAGTGTTTTGGTAGTAATATTGCAGCTACGGACCTGAGAATTGAACTGGCAGACGCGGCATGACCCACTACACGTGAGAAAAATGAATTGTCAAATATCTTTCAAATCTTGGGAAAACCGACCCCAACTCGTCACGTTGTCTCTTAAGGTCGGGTCTGACTAGCTCCACCCTGCGCCCGAATTCCTCTCAGCTCATGGTGCCGAAGAGCTCTACGAGGTACTGGGAGCCGGCGGTAAACCGTCAACCAGGTTACCGTCGGGACCCTCGTAGAGCTCTGGAGAGACCAGATCAGTCCAGATAACAGGAGAAGGCGGTTCGTTGATAGGAGTTTGAAACATGAAGAAACGTCTTTCGGGTTTTACAGAACGTCGGTTCCTCCTAGTATTTCGATCCGAATAATGGATCTAGAGCCCTGGGAATTGCACCATCAAACGCGCCATGTAGCTTGGGTTTGTTATGAGCGCAGACGACGCACACCTAGTCATATTATGTTATTTTACTGGTGGTGGAGTTCGTTTCCTGGTTTGAATTCGAGGTGCAGATGAGCTTGAGAGCTCTTAGGCATTCCAATGGGAGCTAATGGTTACGCGCGCTATTTGAAAGTGTCTAGACACTCGCACTTACACTGCTATTAGCGCTAGGGCTGAGCACTGATTCGTACTGTGCTACTTTCTTCGAAATGTTACGGTTCTGCTCGGTTTTTACGTGCTGCAGATGAGCTACAGAGCATCAGGGGCAATCGTGACATGTATCTAGACGCCTGAGATCATGCTATTAGCGCTCGGGCTGAAAAACAATTCGTTCTCTGCTAATTCTTTGGACGTAATGATAGGAATTCGGGCGCAGGTGAAGCTAGATGGCAGATCCGACCTTAACAGACAATGTGGTGACTAGGGGTCCGTTTTGCTGAGATGTGAAAGATATTTGACACTTCCTTTTGAGAAACTCAATTTGTCTCACGTGTGTCTGCCAGTCCACTTCTCAGGTCCCTAGATGCAATGTTACTATCAAGGGAGACCGACGTTGGATGAAAACGGAAAACACCTATTTGGGGAGCTTTTCCCTTCACGCTTGAGAAAGCTTATCCCGTGTACTTCGAGTAGCGCCGCACGAGAAACTGGGCGCCAGCGGTAAACCGTCAACCTTTCTTACCGCCGGGAGACTCGCAGAGCTTCCTTGCCATATATTATGGCCAAAGAGTTAGCAGAGAACGAATATTTCTTCAGCCCGAGCGCTGATAGCGGACTGATCTCAGACGTCTAGATACATTTCTCTATTGCCCCTGATGATTCCCTTCCCATTGCTTGCTGAACAGCTTTGTAGCTCATCTGCAGCACGAGTAAATCCAAGGAAACAGTACCATTCCCAAGAAAGTAGCAGAGCGCGGATCGGTGTTCGGCCCTAGCGCTAATAGCAAACTGAGCGCGGGTGTCAGATACTTTCGAATGGCGCGCATCATGATCTCTTCCCAAATGTCTACGAGCTCTCAAGCTCATCTGCACCTCGAGTTCAGTCCAGAAAACGAATTCCATCACAAGGAAAACAGAAATAGTATGACTCGTTGTTTGGCGTCTGCCCTTATAGCAGACCCAAGCCAAGCGTCTAGATACTCTAGACTAGCGCGCCTCAAGATTCGTTTTGATTTACGTGCGGAAGAACTCTCAAGTTCATCTGCAGCTCGAGTTAAGTAAAGAAATTCAACATCACTTCGAAAAAGAATCGGTCGAAAACGAATAGGTCTGCAGGCCTACTTCGAGTAGCAGACCAAGTGCAGACCTCTCGATGCAACCGACGAACGCGCCTGATGATTCTGAATCGGTTTCTGTGCGTACCAGCTCTGTAATTGTCCTACAGGTCGAGTTGAATACAGAAAACCGAAGGCACCTGTCAAGACGACTCGAAGAATACGTATAGTTTTGCGGACCTAGCTCGAGTAGCAGACCGAGTTCAGACCTCTCGATACAACAGACGAACGCGCCTGATGAATTGAATCGGTCTGTAAGTATCAGCTCTGTAGCGTTCCTACAGCCCGAGTTAAGTACAAAAAACCGACAGCACCTGTCGAGCGCGTTAATCTGTCGCATATAGAGGTCTCAAGTCGGTCGGCTACTCGAGCTCGGTCTGCGAACATAATAACAGGTGCTGTTGGTTGTCTGGACTTAACTCGAACTGTAGGACAGCTACAGAGCTGATACTGGCACCGGCGGTGAACCGTCAACCTGGTCACCGCCGGGAACCTCGTAGAGCTCCTTGCACAGGTAAGAGTGCTCAGAATCGAAGTAGAGTAATAAATGAAGATTATCTTAAAACTTTGTTTTTTGGATTTTTTTGATGTTCATATTAGCTCGGTTCCGGGAAGTCAACTCATAATAAAATGCATCAGGAAAGCTGAGCTGCTCAGGAAACAAAGTTTATATGCCAATGCTCGGCGGAAGCACCTGCTTTCTCAAAATGAATGGTCAAATATCTTTTAAATCTTACCAAAACCGACCGAAAGTTGTCACATTGTCCGTTCTGGTCGGGTCGGCCAACTAGCTCCACCCCGCGCCCGAATTCCTCCAGTTCATCGATGCCGAAGAGCTCTACAAGGTACTTTACTCGGAATGTAGGCGATCTACAGAGCTGGTACGCAGGCATATTGATTCAGAATCATCAGGCGCGCTCGTCTGCTGCATCTAGGTCTAAACTCAGTCCTGTACTCGAGTTAGGTTTGCAGAAATATTTGTATTCGACTGATTTTTGTATGAAATGATGGTGATTTTCTTCACTGGCGCCGGCGGTGAACCGTCAACCTGGTCACCCCCGGGAGCCTCGTAGAGCTCCCTGCACGCGTAACAGAGCTGCTAAGGATCGAAGCAAAAGCTTCTTCAAGTATTTCTAGAAAAACGTCAAATTGACATTTTTGGGTGTCAATACGAGGTCGGTTCCCGGAAGTGGACCCATTGAGAAGCGTCCTCGGCAGAGCTGAGCTGTTCTGAGAACAAAGCTTATATGCGCATGCTTAGCGCAAAAATCTGCGTTCTCAAAATGAATTGTCAAATATCTTTCAATTTTTCGCAAAACCGACCCAAAGTTAACACATTGTCCTTTCTGGTCGGGTCGACCAACTAGCTCCACCCCCGCCCCGGAATTCCTCTAGCTCATCGACGCCGAAGAGCTCTACGAGGCACTGGCACCGGCGGTGAACCGTCAACCTGGTCACCGCCGGGGACCTCGTAGAGCTCCTTGCACGCGTAACAGTGCTGAGGATCGAAGCAGGGAGCTTCTTGGAGTATTTCTGGAAAAACGAAAAATTGACATTTTTCGGTTTCAATATGAAGTCGGTTCCCGGAAGTGAACTAATACTGAAACTGGCTCTAGAGAGCTGAGCTGCTCTGGGAACAAAATTTATATACCAA
Organism: Prorocentrum cordatum; assembly: GCA_963575745.1. Classification (NCBI taxonomy): domain Eukaryota; class Dinophyceae; order Prorocentrales; family Prorocentraceae; genus Prorocentrum; species Prorocentrum cordatum. The sequence goes on from CAUYUJ010001183.1 coordinate 40,797, forward strand.
TGCTCGGCGTAAAAATCTGCTTCCTTAAAATCAATGGTCAAATATCTTTCAAATCTTAGCAAAACCGACCCAAAGTTGTCAAATTGTCTCTTCTAGTCGGGTCGACCAACTAGCTCCATCCCGCGCCGGAATTTCTCTAGCTCATCAATGACTGGGAGCCGGCGGTAAACCGTCAACCAGGTTTTTTGCGTCTTTGCTGGGACCGTCTTGGCCACTGAGGCCAGGTCCAACAAAGTCTCAGGCAAACAGAGCCTCTTATTCATCACGCAAGCAGTCAGCTCTTATACCACACAGCGAAGCTGAAGGAATAAAGAGAATCACATGCCGCAATGACACAATCAAACGCAAAGAACACACAGATAATCGAGGAAGTCAGTGAGCAGCGAAGCTGCAGGAATATACAAGACACAGAAAAGAAGAAACAATGTGTGTCAAATCACTGCGAATGATCAAAGAAGGTCTGCACAACCTGTGGGAGCACCTCGCATATGCGCTCCGCCGCCGATAGCTCCGTATCTGTAACAGTGGCGCTCGGTGGTAGACACCAAGCCGCAAGATACACATCCTTGAAAATGATGTCGGTCCGCGAGAAGATATACTTGTTTCGCAGACCAATCTGTATCCATGCACCACAGGCACTTCCGCGGCTACAAACTCCCCCATCAAAGCCGGCTTTGATAAGGCAAGGAATATAACACTGAGATTCAAAGTCGTTGAGGTAAACGAAATCGGCGTACACATGGCCCTGACGGGCCTGATGGGTCAGTAAGTCTGCTTTCTGGTTCCATTCCCGAAACGAATGAGAGAAGAAGTCACGGCCGGCCTCTGGAGGCCTCACCAAGTAAGTTTCCTGCATTTCGTCCAACTTATTAATCAGAGTATCCACCCTTTTCTGATATACCTGAGCTAATACTTTCCATTTCCCGCAGAGCCAGTTAATAACAAGCAGTGAGTCCCCTTGGATGTCCAGTGGTATCCCATCTGTATCGAGGTCCCACTGTGTACAACGCATATTATGCAACGCAATACGTTTGCTGAGGCGATCCCTATATGCTGGTGTATCCTCCCGATCCTGACCGATATGAACCCCTCCATCCTCATCCAAGTTCAAGAATACAGGCACCCCTGAGGACGCCAACCCTTTACACTTCTTTTGGAAGTACTTCAACATAGTACTAGAACAAACATTAGCAGCGAAATCCATGAAATGCTCAAAACTTCCAGCAAAGAACTCCCACCAGGATAAACCGTAAAACGATTCCAATGAATAATACCACGGACGGAGTCCGACGCTCTCCTGTCCCCCCCGATGCCTTTTCATAGAGCTGGCCTCCTTCCAGTTTCCCCAACATCTGAGAGCCTCACTTGAATCCGTCCTCATTCTATCCCACAGTCGGCCAAACGCCAGACATGAGAAACGAGAATCTCTCCAAGCTCTCATCGAGTTCGCCTCCAGCTCCCCCCGATCTGTGATCAGCCTGTGTGCAAAGTCCTGGATGTCAACTGCCCACATCCAATGCACTCTGAGAAACTTCTGTACAATGCCCACGAAGTGAGCATCATGAAATTTTTGTCTCGCACGTGCATACCTCCTCGTATTCCATTCCTGGTAACTTTCCCCCTCCCTCCGTATACAGCGAGACATTACAGACAGGCACTTGCCCTCAAAGATATGAAGGGCGCTCAATGAACTTGAATCGACCGTGCATCCTTCCGCCGCGTAGAGCACAATACTCTGAACTCTCTGAGCATACCTCTCATATTTATCTTTCAACGGGATGGCCGTGGAGCGGAAGAAGGTCGCCTGCCCCCAGAAGGCCCTGCGAGCACAGTCAATACGAGCGTCCAAATCATGATGTTCATTCACATGTAGTTCAGAACAAATATAAGCCCCCAGCACCTCCATCTCCGTCGTCCTTCTAAATCGATACACTCCAGACGCCTCCGACCCCACCGAGAGAGCAAGATCAGCAGTGTGAAGTATTTCCCCTTCCACATCTCGCGGCGGCTCGACCCCGAACACCATATACAATAGGCTGGATTCCTTCCATCTCATTCCATAATCATGTAACTGTGTAGTTAGACCGTGTAACATGCGTGTGAGTTCCTCTCGACTCCGAGCCAATACATAGCAGTTGTCAGCCCAAAGGAAATGATTAATAATCGAAACACAGCTAGTCGAGCCAGTCACATACTCAATACGATAACCTAGTCCTAGTACGTCCCATTCTCGAATCGTGGAGCCCCACATAGCAGCAACGATGAGATTGAAGGCCAACGGTCCCTCGGGCCCTCCCGTCCGAATACATTTGTCCCACCTAACCTCCACCACCTCAATCCCATCATAATAGACAGTGCCTACACATTCGCACAAGGGGTCAAGTAGAGCATACTGTAGGTAAAGGGGTACATCCGCATGATCCAACCCGCGCCTGACATTGGCCACCGTGCAGTGATCGAACGCCTGAAGGACATCAGCGTTCGCCAAGTGTGCCGTTTCCCCTTTTCCCCATTGTGCAGCATGTTGACCTATGTGTTTGATGCTAGCCGTGATTTCGTGTGTACGACGGTGTTCCTGGAAACCATACAACCCAATATGACGAAACACTCCTTTTCTTTCAATATGACCCTCAACCAAGAGAACAACACAGGAACTGAACCATCTCGAAACAGCATTCTGCATACACAGCAAACGTCCGTCTTTTAACTTAGTGATCCCTGGAGTTTTTGGCATAAAAGAGACGAGAATCTCACGCCACGACTGAGGATACGGAATCGTGAGCTTGATGATTTTATCGAACAACTTCTGGATCGCTCTGAGAGCACACCACGGCAAGCTCCTTAGAATCTCGCACGGTATCCCGTCTGGCCCAGTAGCCCTCTGGGTCTTCAGCCGAGCTCGTGCTCTGAGAAGCAGCGCCATACTAATTCCCACAACTGATGTGGAACGTATCTCATGTACAGCCCTCATCCTGATCTCCTCCATCATACTGTTGGTGGAATTGCGTATCTCTTCGGACGACACCTTGCAACGAACGAACTTGTCGAGCTCCTCCTTCCACTCCTCACGGTCCTCCGTCTCCCTCCCATCCACCACTAAATGTTTGATAGTATATCTGACCTTTCTTTTTGTTGGGGGACATCTGCACATAATCATATCACGTCGATAACCTCTGCGTAGACGATTAGCCTCATTCTTTAACCTCCTCAACCTCTCCACTTCCTCCTTCGGACACATCTTAACCTCCTCCTCCGCTCTTGTGAGCTGCACCGGCCTGGACGGCTCTCTCTGTCTTCTCGCACCCGTGGTGGAGTAGTCCACCGTCGGTGACAAGTACGCCTCCAGCATAGTACTCTCCAGACCCTGTGGACAGGTCACAGACGGACACCTTGAAAAGGCAGCACCGCCTAGATACGAATCCACATGCTGTCGAGCCTGATGCTCATCAGCCCAAGTCGAACACTTGTATCCGACCAGAGACGGCCTAGACTTCTGACCAGGCTGGGGGTCAGGGCGACGAACAATCACGTTCCCAGGGTCAGTGAAACTCGCCGTGATGATTGCGTGATCGGATAATCTACTGAACTGCTTCTTCCCACCCCTCTTGAAACACCACTTCACCTCCAGATCCGAGAACTCCCAACGGTGAGGGACCATTAGGTAATCCAGGACCCTCTTCGAAGTCAGAAACTTGTTCTCCCCCCACGACTCCCAGGTATGCCTCCTAGTACAGAAAGTGTTGGCGGCCTTCAGTCCATGCGATTCCATGAACTCTAACAGCAGCTCCTTCAGCCTCCTCCTCCGACTCCTCCTTTCAATCTGCTGTGTACCGTCTCCTCCTCTCTCCCACCTTCTGTCCGTACGAGTACCTTCCTTTCCAGTAGCCTCATACTCCTCCCCATTATACGTAAATCTGCATCCAGGCGGAATCTCCACGTTTGCATCTAGCAGAACACAAAAGCTGGCCTGAGGAAACTTAGTGCGGAGAACATTGCGAGCACGACCGATCTGCTCATATACCTCCGCAGCAATCTCAACACAATCCTCCACATGAGGGTCTGGCAAATACGCTGACACAATAATGAGTGGTGACTTCTCTGACCCAAAGACACCGATAACGAACCTCGTGAAACAAGTGAAAAACATACGGACGGCAGCCGCCCAAGATCTGTCGAAGATGAGAGCTGCCTTACTACACGAACTAGTTTTGATACGCCACCCCAAGCGTTCAAATTCCCCGTGCACTAGGTATTGAGTTTCCTGACATGCAAAGAGCCCACCACATGCCCTCATATGATGGAGAATCTCAGCACATTTGAAATGAGCCTCCCCTGCTTTGTTCAGGTTCCAGCTCGCTAAGCGTATGCCTCGGACGAGGCGCCGCAAACGTCACTGCCTACGATTCACTTCCTGAAGTATATCATTCATGGGAACCTTCAGCGCCGGATAAAAAGAAACAATACGAGCCCATGCATCAGCATGAAGAACCCGGGAACCAGGTTACCGACGGGAGCCTCGTAGAGCTCTATTCTCGCACGGCGCTGCTAGAATCACACGGGGGAAGCTTTCTCGAGCGGAAGCTGAAAAACTCGAAAAAACACGTTTCTCGGTTTTTATTCAAAGTCGGTTCCTTCAAGTGTTTTGATAATAATACTGCAGCTACGGACCTGAGAATTTCACTGGCGGGCGCGACATAACCCACTACAGGTGCGAAAAATACTGGTTCTCAAAACAAATTTTCGAAACTCTGACAATCTCTGAAAAACCGACCCCAGGTCATCACATTGTCTGCCCCGGCCGGGCCGGCCAACTGGGATCCGGCGGTAAACCGTCAACCAGGTAACCGCCGGAAGCCTCGTAGAGCTCCGCTCTCGCGCGGCGCTCATCGGTCGAGTGCAGTCCAGAAAACCAACCTCAAAAACTAGAAGAGTATGACTAGTTGTTATATTGCGAATAGTTCCGCGGACCTAGCGCAAGTACCAGATCGAGCTCAGACCTCTCGATGGAACGGACGAATGCGCCTGATCATTCTGTCTCGTTTTTTGTAAGCATCAGCTCTGTAGCTGTCCTGAATCTCGAGTTAAGTACAGAAAACCGACAGCACCTGTCAAGATGACTCGAATAATACGAATAGGTTCGTGCACCTAGCTCGAGCAGCAGACCGAGTTCAGACCTCTGGATGCGACAGGCGGACGCGCCTGATGTCCCCGAATCAGTTTCTGAAATTTCCAGCCCTGTAGCCCCCCTACAGCCCGAGTTAAGTACAGAAAACCGACACCACCTGTCGAGATGACTCGAAGAATACGAACAGTTTCGCGGACCTAGCTCGAGTAGCAGACAGAGCTCAGATCTCTCGAGGGAACAGACGATCGTGCCTGATGATTCTGAATCGGTTTCTGGAAGCATCAGCTCTGTAGCTTTCCTAAATCTCGAGTTAAGTACAGAAAAACGCGTGCTAGAGGAATTCCGGCGCGGGCTGGAGCTAGTTGGCCGACCCGACCAGAACGGACAATGTGATGACTGCTGGTCGGTTTTGCTAAGATTTGAAAGATATTTCACCATTTATTTTGAGAAAGCAGATTTCTACGCTAAGCATTAGTATCTGGACTTCATTCTCAGAACAGATCAGCTCTCTAGAGAGAGTTTTACTATCCAAACATTAGCGGGAACCGACATCAGAGTGACACTGAAAAATGCAATGTTGAGGTTTTTCGAGAAATTATCCGAGAAGCTCTCTGCTTCGATTCTGAGCACTCTCATTCGTGCAAGGAGCTCTACGAGGTTCCCGGCTGTGACCAGGTTGACGGTTCACCGCCGGCGCCAGTACAGGAAAACGCGTGTCAAGATGACTCGAAACGGTCGACGGTTCCCTCAAGTCTTTTGATAGTAATATTGCTGTCAAATTTTACACAAAGATAGAAAACCTGGGATCCGGAGGTAAACCGTCAACCAGGTAACCGCCGGAAGCCTCGTAGAGTTCCGTTCTCGCGCGGCGCTGATCGGTCGAGTTCAGTCCAGAAAACGAATTCCATCACCTTGAAAAATAGCAAATTAGGACTAGTTGTTTGGCGTCTACGCGAACAACAGACCCAAGTCAAGCGTCTAGATACTTCAGACTAGCGCGCCTCGCGATTTTCTTTTGATTTATGTGCGGAAGAGCTCTCAAGCTCATCTGCAGCTCGAGTTAAGTGAAGAAATTCACTATTATTCCGAGAAAAAATCGGTCGAATACGAATAGATGTGCGGACCTAGCTCAAGTAGCAGACTGATTTCAGGCTCTAGATGCTTGCGACGCACGCGCCTGATGATTATCGATCGATAACGTGGGCGCAACAGCTTTGTAGCCCCCCTACAGCTCGAGTTAAGTACAGAAAATCAACAGGACCTGTCAAGATGACCCCAAGAAGACGAACTGTTTCGTGGGTCTAGCTCGAGACGCAGACCGATGTCAGAACTTTCGATGCAACAGACGAACGCGCCTTGCGATTCTTAATCGATTCGTCTGCGTTCCAGCTCAGTAGCTCTCCTACAGCGGGAGTGAAGTACAGAAGCCGACAGCATATGTCAAGATCACTCGTATAATACGAATAGTTTCGTGGACCTAGCTCGAGTAGCAGACCGAGCTCAGACCTCTCGAGAGAACAGACGAACGTGCCTGATGATTTTGAATCGGTTTCTCTAGCATCAGCTCTGCAGCTTCCCTAAATCTCGAGTTAAGTACAGAAAGCCGTCAACGCGTGTCAAGATGACTCGAAACGGTCGACGCCTCCCTCAAGTCTTTTGATAGTAATATTGCAGCTACAGACCTGAGAATTTCACAGCCGCGCGCGCAATAACCCACTACAGGTGGGAAAAATACTTGATCTTCAACGAACGTTCAAATTGTCTCTTAAGGTCGGGTCGGCCAACTAGCTCCACCAGGCCCGACTTCTTCTTAGCTCATGCCGAGGAGCTCTACGAGGTACCGACCCCAAGTCATCAAATTGTCTCTTAAGTCAGGTCGGCCAACTAGCTCCACCCTGCGCCCGAATTCCTCTTAGCTCATCTTGCCGAGGAGCTCTACGAGGTACGAAGAGCTCTACGATTTACTTGGTAGCGTCCACTTGGTAGCGTCCAAAACCCGAGGAGCGAAGAAACCCTCGGGAACGGGAAATCTTTGCTGGAGACCTCTCGGGGGCTTCCCTGAAGCGCTTCGAAAGCGCTGCCAGGCGCGCGTCCATGCGTGCCTGCACGCGCGCAGGCACGCGTGGACGCGCGCCGGAATCGCTCCCGGACCCGCTGCCGGCACGGGCGAGTTGCTGCGCGGATCGTGGAGCGGCGGAGATGGGCTGCTGGCGGGCACCACCACCGTCCGGCTTTTAATCTAAAACCCTCTAGCTCTCAGAGAGCTCTCCGGGAAAAACCCGGAGAGCGAAGAGACCCTCGGGGGCGGGGCATCATTCCTGGAGAGCTCTGGGGGGATCCCTGAAGCGCATCTGGCGCTTTCGAAGCGCTTCAAGGGAGCCCCCCAGAGCTCTCCAGGAAAGATTTCCCGTCCCCGATGGGTCTCTTCGCTCTCCGGGTTTTGGACACTACCAAGTGCTGCCAGGCACTCTTCCAAGCGTGCCTGCACGCGTGGAGGCACGCATGGACGCGCGTCGGAAACGTTCCTGGACCCGCTGCGACCCCGGACAAGTACAACGTAGAGCTCTTCGTCATCGACGAGCTAGAGGAATTCCGGCGCGGGGTGGAGCTAGTTGGCCGACCCGACCAAGAGAGACAATGTGTCACATTTGTGTCGGTTTTGCTAAGATGTGAAAGATATTTTTGACCATTCATTTTGAGAAACCAGATTTTTCGCACCTGTAGTGGGTCATGCGTCTGCCAGTGAAATTCCCAGGTCCGTAGGTGCAGTATTACTATCAAAACAATGAGGAACCGACGTTGGATAAAAACAGAAAGAACTTGATTTTTCGAGTTTTTCGTTTCTCGCTCCAAAGCGTTCTTCATGCGTTCCGACGATCGCCGCGCAAGAAAAGAGCTCTACGAGGTTCCCGGCGGTAACCAGGTTGACGGTTTACCGCCGGTTCCCATTGCTGCGCGGATTCTGGAGCGGCGAAGATGGGCTGTTGGCAGGCACGACCACCGTCCGGCTTCTCATCTAAAACCCTCTAGCTCTCAGAGAGCTCTCCGGGAACTTAACTTTATCGGAAGATGAGTTCGAGAGCTCTTCCGCACATGGACTAGAAGAAATACACGAGGCGCGCTATTCGAAGTATCTAGACGCTTGGCTTGGGTCTGTTATGAGCGCAAACGCCAGAGAACTAGTCATTATTATCTGTTTTCCCCACATCCTACAGGGGGGTCATGTTTTCTCTACACACCCTCCGCGCAGGATCTCCTCCTCCTCCCTCTCCTCTGCTCCTCTTTGCTTCCTCCTCCGCATCATCATCACCATCACCATCACCCCCCACTCATCATCATCATCATCACCATCAGCATCACCATCACCATCCCACGATCACTCACCATCATCGGCATCGAACGATCATCATCATCATCATCATCAGCATCATCATCACTACTCGCTGACTTGAGGCCTGAATATGGAGGAAGTCTCGAGCGGGAGCCTCGTCTGTGAATGAATTGCGAGGAAGTCTCAGGCGGGGGCCCCCTCCCTATGGGGCCCGCACTTCATGTTTGAATCCGAGCGGGTCATCCGCAACGTGCAAAGGTCGTCACTTTAGGGCTCTTGAGACTTGAATATGGAGGAAGTCTCGAGCGGGAGCCTCGTCTGCGACTGAATTGTGAGGAAGTCTCAGGCGGGAGCCCCCTCCCTATGGGGCCCGCACTTCATGTTGGAATCCGAGCGGGTCATCCGCAACGTGCAACTGTCGTCACTTTTGGGCTCTTGAGATATGACTATGGAGGAAGTCTCGAGCGGGAGCCTCGTCTGTGAGTGGATTGTGAAGAAGTCTCAGGCGGGAGCCCCCTCCCTATGGGGCCCGCACTTCATGTTTGAATCCGAGCGGGTCATCAGCAACGTGCAACTGTCGTGACTTTTGGGCTCTTGAGATATGAATATGGAGGAAGTCTCGAGCGGGAGCCTCGTCTGTGAATGGATTGTGAGGAAGTCTCAGGCGGGAGCCCCCTCCCTATGGGGCCCGCACTCCATGTTTGAATCCGAACGGGTCATCCGCAACGTGCAACTGTCGTCACTTTTGGGCTCTTGAGTTATGACTATGGAGGAAGTCTCGAGCGGGAGCCTCGTCTGTGAATGAATTGCGAGGAAGTCTCAGGCGGGAACCCCCTCCCTACGGGGCCCGCACTTCATGTTTGAATCCGAGCGGGTCATCCGCAACGTGCAACTGCAGTCACTTCTGGGCTCTTGAGACCTGAATATGGAGGAAGTCTCGAGCGGGAGCCTCGTCTGTGAGTGAATTGTGAGGAAGTCTCAGGCGGGAGCCCCCTCCCTATGGGGCCCGCACTTCATGTTTGAATCCGAGCGGGTCATCCGCAACGTGCAACTGTCGTCACTTTTGGGCTCTTGAGACTGAATATGGAGGAAGTCTCGAGCGGGAGCCTCGTCTGTGAGTGAATTGTGAGGAAGTCTCAGGCGGGAGCCCCCTCCCTATGGGGCCCGCACTTCATGTTTGAATCCGAGCGGGTCATCCGCAACGTGCAACTGTCGTGACTTTTGGGCTCTTGAGACTTGAATATGGAGGAAGTCTCGAGCGGGAGCCCCGTCTGTGTGTGAATTGTGAGGAAGTCTCAGGCGGGGGCCCCCTCCCTATGGGGCCCGCACTTCATGGTTGAATCCGAGCGGGTCATCCGCAACGTGCAACTGTCGTCACTTTTGGGCTCTTGAGACTTGAATATGGAGGAAATCTCGAGCGGGAGCCTCGTCTGTGAGTGAATTGTGAGGAAGTCTCAGGCGGGAGCCCCCTCCCTATGGGGCCCGCACTTCATGTTTGAATCCGAGCGGGCCATCCGCAACGTGCAGCTGTCGTCACTTTAGGGCTCTTGAGACTTGAATATGGAGGAAGTCTCGAGCGGGAGCCTCGTCTGTGAGCAAATTGCGAGGAAGTCTCAGGCGGGAGCCCCCTCCCTATGGGGCACGCACTTCATGTTTGAATCCGAGCGGGCCATCCGCAACGTGTAACTGTCGTCACTTTTGGGCTCTTGAGGCCTGAATACGGAAGAAGTATCAGGCGGGAGCCTCGTCTGTGAGTGAATTGTGAGGAAGTCTCAGGCGGGAGCCCCCTCCCTATGGGGCCCGCGCTTCATGTTTGAATCCGAGCGGGTCATCCGCAACGTGCAACTGTCGTCACTTTTGGGCTCTTGAGACTTGAATATGGAGGAAATCTCGAGCGGGAGCCTCGTCTGTGAGTGAATTGTGAGGAAGTCTCAGGCGGGAGCCCCCTCCCTACGGGGCCCGCACTTCATGTTTGAATCCGAGCGGGTCATCCGCAACGTGCAACTGTCGTCACTTTTGGGCTCTTGAGATATGAATATGGAGGAAGTCTCGAGCGGGAGCCTCGTCTGTGAGTGAATTGTGAGGAAGTCTCAGGCGGGGACCCCAGGAGGAAGAGGAAAGGGCAAAGGGCAAGCTAAACAGATTCTCATGTGGGGCCCTACCGTCGGAGTAATTCTTGCGATGCAATTCGTTTCCTGGGCTGAACTCGAGGTACAGATGAGCTGGAGAGCTCTGAGGTATTGGAATGGGAAGTTGATCGTCGTGCGCGCTATTTAAAAGTATCTCGACACCCGCGCTTAGTCTGCTATTAGCGCTAGGGCCGAACACCGATTCGTACTCTGCTACTTCTTGGAAATGATACCGTTTGTCTCTGTTTTACTTGTGCTGCAGATGAGCTACAGAGCTGTTCAGCGCAGCAATAAGAGGGAAACCGTAAGGGGCAATAGTGAAATATATCTAGAAGCCTAAGATCCGAATGAAAAACTACTGAGATCCGGCGGTAAACCGTCAACCAGGTAACCGCCGGGAGCCTCGTAGAGCTCTGATCTCTCGCGGCGCTGCTCGGAGCACACGAAAAAAGCTTTCTCAAACGTGAAGAAAAAAGGTCGACAAATATTTGTTCATTTTGCATCTTCGCTTCGTGGACCTAGCTCGAGTGCCAGACCGAGTTCGGACCTCTCGATGCGAGAAAAGAACGCGCCGGGTGATACTCGATCGGTTAATATGCGTACCAGCTCTGTAGCTCTTCTAAATCTTCAGTTAAGGGGAACCGACAGCACTCGTCAAAATGACTCGTATAATACGAATAGCTTCGCGGATCTAGCTCGAATAGCAGACCGAGTTCAGACCTCTCGATGGAACAGACGAACGCGCCTGATGATTCTGAACCGGTTTCTGTAAGTATCAGCTCTGCAGCTGTCCTAAATCTCCAGTTAAGTACAAAAAAAAACCCTCAACGCGTGTCAAGATGACTCAAAACGGCCGACGGTTCCCTCAAGTCTTTTGATAGTAATATTGCAGCTACGGACCTGAGAATTTAACTGGCAGACGCGGCATAATCCGCTACAGGTGGGAAAAATACCTGTTCTTAAAACGAACTTTCAAACTGGGATCCAGCGGTAAACCGTCAACCAGGTAACCGCCGGGAGCCTCGTAGAGCTCTGTTCTCGCGCGGCGCTGCTCGGAGCACACGAAAAAAGCTTTCTCAAACGTGAAGAAAAAAGGTCGAGAAATGTGTTTTTTTCATTTTGCATCTTCGCTTCGTGGACCTAGCTCGAGTGCCAGACCGAGTTCGGACCTCTCGATGCGAGAAAAGAACGCGCCGGGTGATACTCGATCGGTTAATATGCGCACCAGCTCTGTAGCTCTTCTAAATCTTCAGTTAAGGGGAACCGACAGCACTCGTCAAAATGACTCGTATAATACGAATAGTTTCGCGGATCTAGCTCGAGTAGCAGACCGAGTTCAGACCTCTCGATGGAACAGAACAGACGAACGCGCCTGATGATTCTGAATCGGTTTCTGTAAGCATCAGCTCTGTAGCTGTCCTAAATCTCGAGTTAAGTACAAAAAACCCTCAACGCGTGTCAAGATGACTCCAAACGGCCGACGGTTCCCTCAAGTCTTTTGATAATAATATTGCAGCTACGGACCTGAGAATTTAACTGGCAGACGCGGCATAATCCGGTACAGGTGGGAAAAACTACCTGCTCTTAAAACGAACTTTCAAATTTTACACAAATATAGAAAAACCGACCCCTAGTCGTCACATTGTCTCTTAAGGTCGGGTCGGCCAACTAGCTCCACCCTGCGCCCGAATTCCTCTTAGCTCATCTTGCCGAAGAGCTCCACGAGGTATTTTACGCAAAGATAGAAGGGATAAGAAAGGATTCAAAAACGTCACATTGTCTCTTAAGGTCGGGTCGGCCAACTAGCACCACCCTGCGCCCGAACTCCTCTTAGCTCATTTTGCCGAAGAGCTCTACGAGGTATTCGTTATCTGCCAATTCTTCGGACATCCCTCGTAAAGCTCTTCGTTATCGATGATCTAGAGGAACTGGGCGCCGGCGGTAAACCGTCAACCTTTCTCACCGCCGGGGGACTCGTAGAGCTTCCTGACCATATATTATGTCCAAAAAATCGCACAGAACGACTAGTTTTTCAGCACGATCTGATAGCAGATTGATCTCAGGCGTCTAGTGATATCCCATTGCTGTGCTGAACAGTTCTATAGCTCATCTGCAGCGTGTAGACAATACCATTAGGGCGAAAGTAGCAGAGAACGAATCCGCGTTTGGCGTCTGCGTTCACAACAGACCCAAACCAAGCCTCTAGATGCTTCGCGCCTCGCGATTTCCCTCTGATTGTTCGGCCGCTCGAGTTCAGTGAAGAAATTTCCCGGAGAGCTCTCTGAGAGCTAGAGGGCTTAAGATTAGAAGCCGGACGGTGGTGGTGCCCGCCAGCAGCCCGTCTTCGCCGCTCCAGAATCCCCGCAGCAGTTCGCCCGACCCGGCAGCGGGTTCGGGGGCGCTTTCCACGCGTGCCTACACGCGTGCAGCCACGTGTGGAAGCGCACCAGCTCTGTAGCTCTCTTACAGCCCGAGTTCAATACAGAAAATGGACAACATCTGTCAAGATGACTCGAAGAATGCGAACAGTTTGCGGACCTAGCCTGAGTAGCCAACCCAGTTAAGACCTCTGGATGCGACAGACGAACGCGCATGATGATTCCGAATCAATTTCTGTGCGTATCAGCTCTGTAGCTCTCCTACAGCCCGAGTTACGTGCGAAAACCGACAGCACCTCTCAAGATGACTCGAACGATGCGAATAGCTTCGCGGACCTAGCTCGCTCCTCCTAGAGCAGAAAACGACAGTTCCTGTCGAGATCACTCGAGCGAAACGAATAGTTTTGCGGGCCTAGCTCGAGTAGCAGAGCCAGTTCAGACCTCTGCATGCAACAGGCGAACGCGCCTGACGTCTCTGAATCGGTTTCTGTGATTACCAGCCTGTAGCCCCCCCCCCCATACAGCCCAAGTAAAGTACAGGAAACCGACCGCACCTCTCAAGATGACTCGAACAATACGAATAGTTTTGCGGATCTAGCTCGAGCAGCAGACCGAGCTCAGACCTCTGGATTCAACAGACAAACGAACCTGATTATTTTGAATGTGCTTCTGTGAGTATCAGCTCTGTAGCTCTCCTATATCTCGAGTTATGATCACAAAACCGCCACCGCGTGTCAAGACGACACAAAACGGCCGATCCCGCTTGTATGCTTTTTGGCAGTAGAAGGTACCGGATCGAGCTGAGATTAAGATGGCGAGCGGGAATAAGATCGAACATGATGAGAAAAATACTAGAGCCGAAACAAATTGAGGAATTTTCAACGGAGCAAAAGTCAGCTCTCTCAGAGCTAGAGGGTTGTAGATGAGAAGCCGGACGGTGGTGCTGCCTGCGAGCAGCCCATCTTCGCCGCTCCAGAATCCGCGCAGCAGTTCGCCCGACCCGGCAGCGGGTTCGGGGGCGCTTTCCACGTGTGCCTGCACGCGTGCAGCCACGTGTGGAAGCGTTCCTGGCAGCGCAGGGCAGCCCCCAGAGCTCTCTAGGAAAGATTTCCCCTTCGCGACGGTCACTTCGCTCCCCGGGCTTTGGACGCTACCAAGTCACCATCGTTTGGAAAAAATCGGTCGAATACGAATAATATTTGGAACCTAGCTCGGATAGCAGACCGTCAAACCTCTCGATGCGACAGACGAACGCTCCAGATGCTTTTGGATCGGTTTCTGTGCGAACCAGCTCTGTAGCTCTCTTACAGCCCGAGTTCAATACAGAAAATGGACAGCATCTGTCAACATGACTCGAAGAATACGAATAGTTTGCGGACCTAGCCTGAGTAGCCAACCCAGTTAAGACCTCTGGATGCGACAGACGAACGCGAATGATGATTCCGAATCAATTTCTGTGCGCATCAGCTCTGTAGCTCTCCTACAGCCCGAGTTACGTGCGAAAACCGACAGCACCTCTCAAGATGACTCGAACGATACGAATAGTTTCGCGGACCTAGCTCGAGTAGCAGAACGAGTTCAGACCTCTGGATGCAACAGACGAACGCGCCTGATTATTCTGCATCCGTTTCTGTGCGTATCAGCCCTGTAGCTCCTCCTAGAGCAGAAAACGACAGTTCCTGTCGAGATCACTCGAGCGAAACGAATAGTTTTGCGGGCCTAGCTCGAGTAGCAGAGCCAGTTCAGACCTCTGCATGCAACAGGCGAACGCGCCTGACGTCTCTGAATCGGTTTCTGTGATTACCAGCCTGTAGCCCCCCCCCCTACAGCCCAAGTAAAGTAAACCGACCGCACCTCTCAGGATGACTCGAACAATACGAATAGTTTTGCGGATCTAGCTCGAGCAGCAGACCGAGCTCAGACCTCTGGCAAACGAACCTGATTATTTTGAATGTGTTTCTGTAAGTATCAGCTCTGTAGCTCTCCTATATCTCGAGTTATGTTCAGAAAACCGTCACCGCGTGTCAAGACGACACAAAACGGCCGATCCCGCTTGTATACTTTTTGGCAGTAAAAGGTACCGGATCGAGCTGAGATTAAGATGGCGAGCGGGAATAAGATCGAACATGATGAAAATTAGCCAGACGAAGGACCCAACCATATGCAGGTGTGAGTACCGCAATTGTGATTCCCGTTTTCGGTGGTGATCCCTATGGGGCAACGAACCGTGCTAGTGGCGTGCCGAAATGAATGGCGCGGTGCACAACGCGAACGAAAACGATTGATCTGAGCACGTAGGGAGACTGAGCGCGGGCGAATCTGAGCGCGAGCGCGTCTGACTGTGAATGAATCTGCGTGCGAGCGAATCTACGTGCATGAATGCGAGCATGCCCATGCACGGTGCAAGTGTATATGAATGCTACTAGTTTGTGAACGACTGCCTCTGAGTACTCGCGACGCCGGGCGTGGCCGCCGCAAGGAGCTCCCCCGGGACTCCCCGACGGCATCGCCCGCGCGCCGCGACGCCACCGCGAGGATCGCGCCCGCTCCCTCCCCTTCTTTTACTCCCTCTGTGCCCGCGCACTCAAAAGTCCAAAGCTGCGGGCGCAGCGCAGCGCGGAGTCCCAGCGACGCGCGCAGGTCGCCCCTTCGGTGGAGCTCCCTATGGGGCCACGAAACGTGCGAAGGGTGTGCCGAGACCTTCGGCGGCGCTCCCTGCGGGGCCACGAAACGTGCGAGGGGTGTGCCGAAATGGATGTGCGGGACGCATGCGGGCACACCCACTCGGACCTTCGGTGGAGCTCCGTATGGGGCCACGAAACGTGTGAGGGGTGTGCCGAAATGGGTGTGCGGGACGCATGCGGGCACACCCACTGGGACCTTCGGTGGAGCTCCGTATGGGGTCACGAAACGTGAGAGGGGTGTGCCGAAATCGGTGTGCGGGACGCATGCGGGCACACCCACTGGGACCTTCGGTGGAGCTCCCTATGGGGCCACGACACGTGTGAGGGATGTGCCGACATGGGTGTGCGGGACGCATGCGGGCACACCCACTGAGACCTTCGGTGGAGCTCCCTATGGGGCCACGAAACGTGTGAGGGGTGTGCCGAAATGGGTGTGCGGGACGCATGCGGGCACACCCACTGGACCTTCGGTGGGGCTACCTATGGGGCCACGAAACGTGTGAGGAGTGTGCCGAAATGAGTGTGCGGGACGCATGCGGGCACACACACTGGGACCTTCGGTGGAGCTCCCTATGGGGCCACGAAACGTGTGAGGGGTGTGCCGAAATGGGTGTGCGGGACGCATGCGGGCACACACACTGGGACCTTCTGTGGAGCTCCGTATGGGGTCACGAACGTGTGAGGGGTGTACCGAAATGAGTGTGCGGGACGCATGCGGGCACACACACTGGGACCTTCGGTGGAGCTCCCTATGAGGCCACGAAACACGTGAGGGGTGTGCCGAAATGGGTGTGCGGGACGCATGCGGGCACACGCACTGGGACCTTCGGTGGAGCTCCCTATGGGGTCACGAAACGTGTGAGGGGTGTGCCGAAATCGGTGTGCGGGACGCATGCGGGCACACCCACTGGGACCTTCGGTGGAGCTCCTTGTAAGGCCACGAAACGTGTGCCGAAATGGGTGTGCGGGACGCATGCGGGCACACCCACTGAGACCTTCGGTGGAGCTCGCTATGGGGCCACGAAACGTGTGAGGGGTGTGCCGAAATCGGTGTGCGGGACGCATGCGGGCACACCCACTGGGACCTTCGGTGGAGCTCCTTATGAGGCCACGAAACGTGTGCCGAAATGGGTGTGCGGGACGCATGCGGGCACACCCACTGAGACCTTCGGTGGAGCTCGCTATGGGGCCACGAAACGTGTGAGGGGTGTGCCGAAATGGGTGTGCGGGACGCATGCGGGCACACCCAGTGGGACCATTGGTGGAGCTCCCTATGGGGCCACGAAACGTGTGAGGGGTGTGCCGAAATGGGTGTGCGGGACGCATGCGGGCACACCCACTGGGACCTTCGGTGGAGCTCCCTATGGGGCCACGAAACGTGTGAGGGGTGTGCCGAGATGGGTGTGCGGGACGCATGCGGGCACACCCACTGGGACCTTCGTGCCCTATGGGACGTGTGAAGGGTGTGCAAATGCGGGGCACACCAGCTGGGACCGTGTGAGGGGTGTGCCGAAATGGGTGTGCGGGACGCATGCGGGCACACCCACTGGGACCTTCGGTGGAGCTCCCTATGGGGCCACGAAACGTGTGAGGGGTGTGCCGAATGGGTGTGCGGGACGCATGCGGGCACACCCACTGGGACCTTCGGTGGAGCTCCCTATGGGGCCACGAAGCGTGTGAGGGGTGTGCCGAAATGGGTGTGCGGGACGCATGCGGGCACACCCACTGGGACCTTCGGTGGAGCTCCCTATGGGGCCACGAAACGTGTGAGGGGTGTGCCGAAATGGGTGTGCGGGACGCATGCGGGCACACCCACTGGGACCTTCGGTGGAGCTCCCTATGGGGCCACGAAACGTGTGAGGGGTGTGCCGAAATGAGTGTGCGGGACGCATGCGGGCACACGCACTGGGACCTTCGGTGGAGCTCCCTATGGGGTCACGAAACGTGTGAGGGGTGTGCCGACATGGGTGGTGATAATGATGATGACGACAGATGATGATGACGATGACGATGATGGGGATGATGACGATGATGATGAAGATGGGAGGAGGGAGGGGGCAGCGGGAAGGAAGGAAGGAACGCGGGGCGACGTCTCTTCAAAACGAGGACCCAACACCACAGGATGGTTGGGAAAAATACTAGAGCCGAAACAAATTGAGGAATTTTCAACGGAGCAAAAGTCAGCTCTCTCAGAGCTAGAGGGTTGTAGATGAGAAGCCGGACGGTGGTGCTGCCTGCCAGCAGCCCATCTTCGCCGCTCCAGAATCCGCGCAGCAACTTGTCCGGGTCGCAGCGGCTCCGGAAACGTTTCCGGCACGCGTCCACGCGTGCCTGGGCGAGTGCGACACGCATAGATCCTGGCAGCACTTCAGAAGCGCTTCAGGGGAGCCCCCCAGAGCCCTCCGGGAAGGATGCCCCGTCCCCGAGAGTTTCTTCGCTCTCCGGGTTTTGGACGCTAACAAGTCGACCCGGCCCAGGCGGACTGGGAGCCGGCGGTAAACCGTCAACCAGCTTACCACCGGGAGCCTCCTAGAGCTCTTTTCTCGTGCAGGGCTGCCAGGTGCACATTAAGGGAAAGTTCATCAAAATTTCTATGTGAAAGAGCTCTGAAGCTCATCTGCAGCTCGAGTTAAGTACAAAAAACCCTCAACGCGCGTCAAGATGACTCGAAACGTCCGTCGGTTCCAGCAAGTCTTTTGATAGTAATATTCCAGCTACGGACCTGAGAATTTAACTCTACCTGGAAACCGCCTGGAACCTCGTAGAGATCTTTACTTGCACGGCGATACTCGGAACACATCAAGAAAGCTTCTGGAGCAAGAAACGAACTGGGAACCGGCGGTAAACCGTCAACCAGGTTACCGTTGGGCACCTCGTAGAGCTCTTTCATTGCAGAACGCTCCTCGGAACACATGAAGGAAGCTTCCAAAGCGAGAGCCGAAAAACTCGAAAAATCACGACTGTTCGGTTTTCATCCGAAGTTGGTTTCCGCAAGTCTTCTGATAGTAATACTGCAGCTACAGACCTCAGAATTTAAATGGCAGACGCAGCATAACCCACTACACGTGAGAAAAATCTGGTTCCCCAAAATGAATTGTCAAATACTGGGCGCCGGCGGTAAACCGTCAACCTTTCGTACCTCAAGGGGACTCGTAGAGCTTCCTGACCGTATATAATGTCAAAAAACATGGCAGAGAACGAATAGTTGTTTCAGCCCGAGCGATTTCAGACCTCTTGATGCAACAGCCAAACGCCCCTGATACTTCTGGATCGTTTTCTGTACGTACCAGCTCGTAGCTCTCCCACAGCCCGAGTTCAATACAGAGAAGGGACAACATTAGCCAAGGAAACTTGAAGAATACGAATAGTTTTACGGAGTAGTAAACCCAGTTCAGACCTGAGGATGCAATTGGCGAACGCGCACAATGATTTCGAATCAGTTTCTGTACGCATCAGCTCTGTAGCTCTTTTACAGCCCGAGTTACTTGCGAAAATCGACAGCACCTCTCAAGATGACTCGAACAATACGAATAGTTTCGCGAACCTAGCTAGTAGCAGATCCAGTTCAGACCTCTGAATGCGACAGGCGGACGCGCCTGATGTCTCCAAATCGATTCCTGTGATTATCAGCCATCTAGCCCCCCTACAGCCCGATTAAGTGCAGAAGATCGACAGTACCGCTCAAGATGACTCGAACAATACGAATAGTTTCGCGAACCTAGCTCGAGTAGCAGACCGAGTTCAGACCTCGGCATGCGACAGGCGGACGCGCCTGATGTCTCCGAATCGATTCCTGTGATTATCAGCCCTGTAGCCCCCTTACAGCCCGAGTTAATTGCAGAAGATCGACAGCACCGCTCAAGATGACTCGAACAGTACAAGTAGTTTCGCGGACCTAGCTCGGGATTCAACAGAGCTCAGACCGACTTCAGTTCAGAGCTCGGGATTCAACAGACAAACGCGCCTCAATATTCTGAATCGGTTCCTGTAAGTATCAGCTCTGCAGCTGTGTTATAGCTCGAGTTAAGTACGAAAAACCGACAACGCCTGTCGAGATGACCCGAAACGACCAATCCCGCCGCAGTACTTTTTGGCAGTACTATCTACCCGATCGACCTGAGATCAAGACGGCAAGCGGGAATAAGATCGAATATCATGGGAAAAAATACTAGAGCTCTAACGAATGGTTGAATTTCGAAAACAAAATTTTCAACCGACCACAAGTCATAAAAAAGTCCGTAGAGAATTTTCTTGCCAATCTCCGGCGCCCTGGAATTACTCTTGAGCTTTCAGCAACTGGGCGCCGGCGGTAAACACTGCCGGGGGACTCGTAGAGCTTCCTGACATGTATAATATCAAAAAATGGTAGAGAACGAATAGTTTTTCCGCCCGAGCGATTTCAGACCTCTTGATGCAACAGCTGACGCCCCTAATACTTCTGGATCGCTTTCTCAGCGTACCAGCTCGTAGCTCTCCTACATCCCGAGTTCAATACAGAAAAGGGACAACATCTGCCAAGCAAACTTGGAGAATACGAATAGTTTTGCGGACCTAGCCCCAGTAGCAAACCCAGTTCAGACCCTGGATGCAATATACGAACGCGCACAATGATTTCGAATCAGTTTCTGTACGCATCAGCTCTGTAGCTCTTTTACAGCCCGAGTTACTTGCAAAAATCGACAGCACCACTCAAGATGACTCGAACAATACGAATAGTTTCGTGAATCTAGCTCGAGTAGCAGACCGAGTTCAGACCTCTGAATGCGACAGGCCTCTCATGTCTCCGAATCGATTTCTGTGATTATCAGCCATCTAGCCCCCCTACAGCCCGATTAAGTGCAGAAAGTCGACATCATCTCTCAAGATGACTCGAAGAATACGAAGAGCTTCGCGAAACTAGCTCGAGTAGCAGACCAAGTTCAGACCTCTGCATGCGACAGGCGGGCGCGCCTGATCTCTTGGAATCGATTCCTGTGATTATCAGCCCTGTAGCCTCCCTACAGCCCGAGTTTCGTGCAGAAAACCGATTGCATCTCTCAAGATGACTCGACCAATACAAATGGTTTCGCAGACCTAGCTCGGGCAGCAGACTGAGTTCAGAGCTCTGGCTTCAAAAGACAAACGCGCCTGATTATTCCAAACCGTTCATGCAAGCATCAGCTCTGTAGCTATCCAAAAGCTCGAGTAAAGTACAAAAAAAACGACAACACCTGTCGAGATGACCCGAAACGACCGATCCCGCCGCAGTACTTTTTGGCAGTAATAACCCGATCGAGCTAAGATTGAGACAGCGAGCGGGAATCAGATCGAATGTCACGGGAAAAAATACTAGAGCTCCAAACGAACTGTTGAATTTCGAGAACAAAATTTGCAACCTACCAAAAGTCACAAAAAAGTCCGTCGAGATTTTTCTTGCCAACTAGCTCTCCGGCTCCCCGGAATTGCTCTTAAGCTTCCAGCAAATAGCCAAGGAAAGCTGTACGAGATACTATCTGAGGGAAGCTCTGCGAGTTATTTTTCGAATCTTGACAAAACCGACCCAAAGTCACCACTTTGTCTCTTGCCGGGTCGGTCAACTAGCTCCACGCTGCGCCGGAATTCCTCTAACTCATCGATGCCGAAGAGCTCTACGAGGCAAAACTCGAACTTGGTAGCGTCCAAAACCCAGAGAGCAAAAAGAACACACTCTGGAAAGCTTTCCTGGCTCTGGGGCGCTCCCCTGCAGCCTTTCAGGAACGCTTCCACGCGTGCATGCACGTGCGCGGGCATGCGTGGACGCTTGCCGGAAGCTCTCCCGCACCGCTGCCGGGACGCGCGAGGTGCTGCGGGGATCGTGGAGCGGCAGAGATGGGCTGCTGGGGGCACCACAACCACCCGGCTTCTATTTTCTACAACCCTCTAGCTCTCAGAGAGCTCTCCAGGAAAAATCACGTTTTTCTGTTTTTATCAAGCGTCGGTTCCTCCAAGTGTTTCGATCGTAATACTGCACCTACGGACCTGAGGATTTGACTGGCGCACGCGGCGTAAACCACTACAGCTGCGAAAAATCTGGTTTACCACAATGGATCGTCGGATATCTCTCGAATCCTAGGGCTCTCCTGCAGCGCTTCTGAAGCGCTGCGAGGCGCCCTTCGATGCGTGCCTGCACACTTGCAAGCACACGTGGACGCGTGGCAGAAGCGCCCCCGGACGAGCTGCGACCCCGGACGAGTTGCTGCGAGGCTTCTGGAGCGGCGAAGATGGGCTGGTGGCGAGCACCACCACCGTCCAGCTTCTAATCTTAAACCTTCTAGCTTCCAGAGAGGTCCCCGGGAATTTTTCTTGCTAACCTGGCGCCGGCGGTGAACCGTCAACCTGGTCACCGCCGGGAACCTCGCAAAGCTTCTTACACCCGTAACAAAGCTCAGGATCGAAGCGGAGAGCTTCTTGGAGCTTTTCTAGAAAAACGTCAAATTGAGATTTTCGGAGTGAAGATGAAGTCAGTTCCAGGAAGTCAACCAATGCAAAAACTGGCTCGAAAAACCTGAGCTGCTCAGAAAACAAATTTTATATGCCAATGCTCGGCGTAAAAATCTGCTTTCTAAAAATCAGTTATCAAATATCTTTCAAATCTGAGCAAAACCAACCCAAAGTCACCACTTTGTCTAATCTGGTCGGATCGACCAACTAGCTCCACCGCGCGCCGGAATTCCTCTAGCTCATCGATAACGAGAGCTCTACGAGGTACCAGCTCTCAAGCCCAAATTGGCAGCGTCCACTTCGTAGTTTCCAAAACCCGGAGAGCGAAGGGATCCTCGGAGACAGGAAATATGTTCTGGAGAGCTCTGGTGGGCTCCCCTGAAGCGCTTCGAAAGCGCTGCCAGGCACGCCCCCATTCGTGCCTGCACGCGTGCAGGCACGCCTCATGAGCTTCGAAATCGCTGCCACGCACGCCTCCATGCGTGCCTTCACTCGTGCGGGCACGCGTGGACGCGTGCCGGAAACGCCCCCGGACCCGCTGCGACCTCAAACTGGCGCCTGCGGTGAACCGTCAACCAGGTCACCGCCGGGAACCTCGTAGAGCTCTTCCCACGCGTGAGAGAGCTCAGAGTCGGAAGAGAAAGCTTCTGGAGGCATTTCTCGAAAAATTGAACATTCATTTTTTTCATGTCGACATGAAGTTGGTTCCCCCAAGTGTTTTGATAGTAAATGTGCGTTTACAGAGCTCATATTAAGACACAGAAGCCCTAATAGTCGTTTACAGGTGGGAAAATCTGGTTTCTCAACATCAATTGTCAAATATCTCTCAAATCTTAGCAAAACTGGGCGCCGGCGGTAAACCGTCAACCTTTCTTACCGCCGGGGGGCTCGTAGAGCTTCCTGACAATATATAATGTGGAAACAAATGCAGAGAACGAATAGTTTTCAGCCTAAGCAATTTCAGACCTCTCGATGCAACAGCCGAACGCCCCCGATGCTTCTGGATTGTTTTCTTTACGAGCTCTGTAGCTCTCCTACAGCCCGAGTTACGTGCGTAAATCGACAGCGCCTCTCAAGATAACAAAACGAATAGTTTGGCACCCAGCTCGAGTATGAAACCGAGTTCAGACCTCTGAATGCGACAGGCGGACGCGTCTGATGTCTGCGAATCGACTCCTGTGATTACCAGCCCTGCAGCCCCCCTACAGCCCGAGTTAAGTGTAGAAAACCGACAGCACCTCTCAGGATGACTCGAACAATACATACAGGCACCAGACCGAGTTCCGAGCTCTGGATTCGACAGGCGGACGCACCTGATGTCTTTGAATCGATTCCTGTTACCACCAGCACTGTAGCCCCCCTCAGCCCGAGTTGGGTGCAGAAAACCGAGAGCACTTCTAAAGATGACTCGAAGAATACGAATAGTTTCGCGATTCTAGAGCGGGCAGCAGACCGAGTTCAGAGCTCTGGCTGCAACAGAGAAATGCGACTGATGATTCTGAATCGGTTTATGTAAGCATCAGCTCTGTAGCTGTCCTATAGCTCGAGTTAAGCACAGAAAACCGAGAGCGTCTGTTAAGATGACCCGAATAATACGAATAAGTTTGCGGACCTAGCTCGGCTAGCAGACCGATTTCAGACCTCTAGATTCAACGGGTGAACGCGCCTGAGCATTCTGAATCGATGAGGTGCGCTTACCAGCTCTGTAGCTGTCCTAAAGCTCGAGTTATGTAGAAAACCGTCATCGCGTGTCAAGATGACCCGAAACGGCCGATCCCGCCTGCCTGCTTTTTGGCAGTAAAAGGTACCCGATCGAGCTGAGATCAAGATGGCGAGCGGGAATACGATCGAATATCATGGGAAAAAATACTAGAGCTCAAACAAATTGTTGAACTGGGAACCGGCGGGAAACCGTCAACCAGGCTACCGCCGGGCACCTCGTAGAGCTCTTTTGTTGCACAGCGCTCCTCGGAACACATGAAGGAAGCTTCTGAAGCGAGAGCAGAAAAACTCGAAAAATCACAATTTTTTGGTTTTGATACAAAGTCGGTTCCAGCAAGTTTGATAGTAATATTGCACCTACAGACCTGAGAATTTAACTGGGAAACGCGGCATAACCCATTACACGTGGGAAAAATACCCGTTCTCGAAATGAATTGTCAAATATCTTTCAAATATTCGCAAAACCAACCCAAAGTTCTCACATTGTCTCTTTTGGTTGGGTCGGCCAACTAGCTCCACCCCGCGCCGGAATTCCTCTAGCTCATCGATGCCGAAGAGCTCTACGAGGTACTGGGCGCCGGCCGTAAACCGTCAACCTTTCATACCGCCGGGGGACTCGTAGAGCTTCCTGACAAAATATAATGTCGAAAAAAATTGCAGAGAACGAATGGTTTTTCAGCCCGAGCGATTTCAGAGCTCTCGATGCAACAGCCAAACGCTCCCGATGCTTCTGGATTGTCTTCTGCACGAGCTCTGTAGCTCTCCTACAGCCCGAGTTACGTGCGTAAATCGACAGCACCGCTCAAGATGACTCGAACAAAACGAATAGTTTGGCAAATCCAGCTCGAGTATCAGACCGAGTTCAGACTTCTGAATGCGGCGGTTTCGAGTCATCTTGAAACGCGCTGTCGGTATATTGGACTTTACACGAGATACAGGACGGCTACAGAGCAGGTAAACACATTTTATCGATTCAGAATTATCAGGCGCGCTCGTCTGCTGCATCCAGAGGTCTCAACTCGGTCTGCTAGCCGAGCTAGGTCCGCAAACCCATTCGTATTATTCGAGTCATCTTGACAGGCACACCTCGGTTTTCTGTACTTAACTCGAGCTATAGGACAGCTACAGAGCTGATACTTACAGAAACCAATTGAGAATCATCATTTGCGTTTGTCTATTGAATCGATAGCTCTGGCATCGGTCTGCTGCCCGATTTAGGAATCGCGAAACGATTGGTATTGTTCGAGTCATCTTGAGAGGTGCTGTCGGTTTTTTGCACTGAACTCGGGCTGTGGAGGGGGTGGGGGGGGGCTCCTGTTCTGGTGGACACAGGAATCGATGTCAAGACATCAGGCGCGTCCGCCTGTAGAATTCAGAGCTCAGGAGTCGGTCTGCTGTCCAAACTAGGTTCGCAAAAATATTCGTATTGTTCGAGTCGCCCTCAGAGGTGCTGTCGGTTTCTGCATTTAACTTGGGCTGGAGGGGGGCTTCAGGGCTGGTAATCACAGGAATCGATTCAGAGACATCAGACGCGTCCGCCTCTCGATCCCGCCTGGACGCTTTTTGGCAGGAAAAGCTACCTGATCGAGCTGAGATCAAGATGACGAGGGGGAATAAGATCGAATATCACGGGAAACAAATACTAGAGCTCCAACGAATGGTTGAATTTCGAGAACATAATTTCCAATGGACCAAAAGTCAGCAAAAGGTCCGTCGAGATTTTTCTTGCCAACTAGCTCTGCAACTAGCTGAGGGAAGCTCTACGAGCTATTTCGAGAACCAAATTTTAAACCGACCAAAAGTCACCAAAAGGTCCGTCGAGATTTTTCTTGCCAACTAGCTCTCCAGCGCCCCGGAATTACTGGGCGCCGGCGGTAAAACGTCAACCTTCCTTACCGCCGGGGGACTCGCACAGCTTCCTGAGCACATATAATGTCGAAAAATTGCAGAGAACGAATAGATTTTCAGCCTAAACGATTTCAGACCTCTCGATGCAACAGCCAAACGCCCCTCATGCTTCTGGATCGTTTTCTGTGCACACGAGCTCCGTAGCTCTCCTACTGCCCGAGTTGCGAAAATCGACAGCACCTCTCAAGATCACTCGAGCAATACAAATAGTTTTACGAATCTAGCTCGAGTATCAGACCGAGTTCATACATCTGAATGCAACAGGCGGACGCGCCTGATGTCTCCGAATCGATTCCTCTGATTGCCAGCCCTGCAGCCCCCTTACAGCCCGAGTTAAGTGCAGAGAATTGACAGCACCTCTGAAGATGACTCGAACAATACGAATAGTTTCGCGGACCTAGCTCGGGCAGCAGGTCGAGTTCACGGCTCTGAATGCGACAGGTGGACGCGACTGATGTCTCCGAATCGATTCCAGTGATTACCAGCCCTGCAGCCCCCTTACAGCTCGAGTTAAGTGCAGACAACGGACAGCACCTCTGAAGATGACTCGACGAATACGAATAGTTTTGCGAACTTAGCTCGGGCAGCACACCACGTTTCGAGCTCTGGATTCGGCAGGCGGACGCGCCTGATGTCTCCGAATTGATTCCTGTGAGCACGAGCCCTGTAGCCCCCCTACAGCCCAAGTTAAGTGCAGAAAACTGTCAGCACCTCTCAAGATGACTCCAACAATACGGATAGTTTCGCGAACCTAGCTCGCAGCAGACCGAGTTCAGACCTCTAGATGGAACAGACGAGCGCGCCTGATGATTCGCAATCGATTTCTGTGAGAATGAGCTCTGTAGCTGCCCTAAAGCTCGAGTTAAGTACAAAATACCGACACCGCGTATCAAGATGACTCGAAACGGCCGATCCTGCCGCGATGCTTTTTAGCAGAAATATTTACCCGATCGAGCTGAGATCAAGAAGGCGAGCGGGAATAAGATCGAATATGGTCAGAAAGAATACTAGAGCTCAAACGAATGGTTGATTCCGAGAACAAAATTTTCAACCGACCAAAAGTCAGCAAAAGGTCCGTCGAGATTTTTCTTGCCAACTGGGCGCCGGCGGTAAACCGTCAACCTTCCTTACCGCCGGGGGTTTCGTAGAGCTTCCTGACAATATATAATGTAGAACAAAAATGCAGAAAACGAATAGTTTTTCAGGCCAAGTGATTTCAGACCTCTCGATGCAACAGCCGCACGCCCCCGATGCTTCTGAATTGTCTTCTTTGCGAGCTCATTAGCTCTCCTACAGCCGTAGTTACGTGCGTAAATCGACAGCACCTCTCAAGATGACTCTAACAAAACCAATAGTTTGGCAACCCAGCTCGAGTATCAAACCGAGTTCAGATCTCTGATTGCGACAGGCGGACGCGTCTGCTGTCTGCGAATCGACTCCTGTGATTTCCAGCCCTGCAGCCCCCCTACAGCCCGAGTTAAGTGAAGAATACCGAGAGCACCTCTCTGGATGACTCGAGCAATAGAATAGTTTCGCGGACTGTTTCGGGCAGCAGACCGAGTTCCGAGCTCTGGATTCGAAAGGCGGACGCGCCTGATGTCTTCAAATCGATTCCTGACCACCAGCACTGTAGCCCACCCCAGCCCGAGTTGAGTGCAGAAAACCGAGAGCACTTCTCAAGATGACCGAACACTACGAATAGTTTCGAAATTCTAGATCGGGCAGCAGACCGAGTTGAGAGCTCTGGATTTAACAGACAAATGCGACTCACGATTCTGAATCGGTGTCTGTAAGTATCAGCTCTGTAGCTGTCCTTTAAGTCGAGTTAAGTAAAGAAAACCGAGAGCGTCTGTCAAGATGACTCGAATAATACGAATAGGTTTGCGGACCTAGCTCGGCTAGCAGACCGAGTTCAGACCTCTAGATTCAACAGGCGAACGCGCCTGATCATTCTGCATCGATAAGGTGTGCTTACCAGCTCTGCAGCTGTCCTAAAGCTCGAGTTATGTTCAGAAAACCGTCATCCCGTGTCAAGATGACCCGAAACGGCCGATCCCGCCTGCCTGCTTTTTGGCAGTAAAAGGTACCCGATCGAGTTGAGATCAAGATGGCGAGCGGGAATAAGATCAAATGTCATGGGGAAAAATACTAGAGCTCTAACGAATAGTTGAATTTCGAGAATAAAATGTTCAACCGACCAAAAGGGACCAAAAGTTCCGTCGAGATTTTTCTTGCCAACTAGCTCTCCAGCGCCCCGGAATGACTGGGCGCAGGCGGTAAACCGTCAACCTTTCTTAACGCCGGGGGACTCGTAGAGCTTCCTGACAACATGTAATGTCGAAAAAAAATTACAGAGAACAAATAATTGTTCAGCCGAAGCAATTTCAGACCTCTTGGATGCAACAGCCGAACGCCCCCGATGCTTCTGGATTGTCTTCTGTACCAGCTCTGTGGCTCTCCTACAGCCCGAGTTACGTGCGTAAATCGACAGCACCTCTCAAGATGACTCGAACAATACGAATAGGTTGGCAAACCTAGCTCAAGTATCAGACCGAGTTCAGACCTCTGCATACGCGTCTGATGTCTCTGAATCGATTCCTGTCATTACCAGCCCTGCAGCCCCCCCTACAGCCCGAGCTATGTGCAGGAAACCCACAGCACCTCTCAGGATGACTCGAACAATACGAATAGTTGTGCGGACCTAGTTCGGGCAGCAGACAGAGTCCAGAGCTCTAGATTCGACAGGCGGACGCGCCTGATGTCTCCGAATCGATTCCAGCGATTACCAGCCATGCAGCCCCCCTACAGCCCGAGTTAAGTGCAGAGGACCGACAGCATCTCTCAAGATGACTCGAACAATACGAATAGTTTCGCGATTCTAGATCGGGCAGCAAACCGAGTTCGGAGCTCTGGATTCAACAGACAACGGCCATTGATGATTCTGAATCAGATTCTGTACGTATCAGCTCTGTAGCTGTCCTGTAGCTCGAGTTAAGTACAGAAAACCAAGAGCGTCTGTCAAGATGACTCGAATAATACGAATAGGTTTGCGGACCTAGCTCGGCTAGCAGACCGAGTTCAGATCTCTGGGTTCAACAGGCGAACGCGCCTGATGATTCTGAATCGATTAGCCGTGCTTACCAGCTCTGTAGCTGTCCTGAAGCTCGAGTTATCTGAGAAAACCTACAGCGCGTGACAAGGTGACTCGAAACGGCCGATCCCGCCCGTGTGCTTTTTGGCAGTAAAAGGTACCCGATCGAGATGAGATCAAGATCGCGAGCGGCAATAGGATCGAATATAACGGGAAAAAATACTACAGCTCAAACGAATGGTTCAAT
This sequence comes from Prorocentrum cordatum, assembly GCA_963575745.1. Taxonomy (NCBI): domain Eukaryota; class Dinophyceae; order Prorocentrales; family Prorocentraceae; genus Prorocentrum; species Prorocentrum cordatum. The sequence continues at coordinate 69,871 of CAUYUJ010001183.1, forward strand.
TCCGAGAACAAAATTTTCAACCGACCAAAAGTAACCAAAAGGTCCGCCGAGATTATTCTTGCCAACTAGCTCTCCAACGCCCCGGAATTACTCTTAAGCTTCCAGCAAAAGCTTGCTAAGGGAAGCTCTACGAGTTACTCCTAAGCTTCCAGCAATAAGTTGCTAAGGGAAGCTCTACGAGTTACTGGGCGCCGGCGGTAAACCGTCAACCTTTGTTACCGCCGGGGGACTCGCAGAGCTTCCTGACAACTATAATGTCGGAAAAATACACTAAAACATAGTTTTTCAGCCCAAGCAATTTCAGACCTCTCGGATGTAACAGCCGAACGTCCCCGATGTTTCTGAATTGTCTTCTGTACGAGCTCTGTAGCTCTCCTACAGCCCGAGTTACGTGCGTAAATCGACAGCACCTCTCAAGATGACTCGAACAATACGAATAGTTTGGCAAACCTAGCTCGAGTATCAGACCGAGTTCAGACCTCTGCATGCGACAGGCGGACGCGTCTAATGTCTCTCAATCGATTCCTGTGATTACCAGCCCTGCAGCCCCCCCTCCTACAGCCCGAGTTAACTGCAGGAAACCGACAGCACCTCTCAGGATGACTAGAACAATACCAATAGTTTCGCGGACCTAGTTCCGGCAGCAGAGTAGAGCTTCCCTTAGCAAGCTAGTGCTGGAAGCTTAAGAGTAATTCCGGGGCGCTGGAGAGCTAGTTGGCAAGACAAATCTCGACGGACCTTTTGCTGACTTTTGGTCGGTTGAAAATTTCGCTCTCAAAATTCCTCAATTCGTTTGAGCTCTAGTATTTTTTCCCGTGATATTCGATCTTACTCCCGCTCGCCATCTTGATCTCAGCTCGATCGGGTACCTGTTACTCCCAGAAAGCACACGGGCGGGATCGGCCGTTTCGAATCATCTTGTCACGCGCTGTCGGTTTTCTCAAGATAGCACGAGCTTCAGGACAGCTACAGAGCTGGTAAGCACAGCTAACCGATTCAGAATGATCAGGCGCGTTCGCCTGTTGAATCGAGAGGTCTGAACTCGGTCTGCTAGCCGAGCTAGGTCCGCAAACCTATTCGTAGTATTCGAGTCATCTTGACAGACGCTCTTTCTGTACTTAACTCGAGCTACAGGACAACTACAGAGGTGATACGTGCAAAATCTGATTCAGAATCATCAGTGGCCAGTTGTCTGTTGAATCGGGAGCTCTGAACTCGGTCTTCTGCCCGATCTAGAATCGCGAAACTATTCGTATTGTTCGAGTCATCTTGAGAGATGCTGAACTAGGTCCCCGAAACTATTCGTATTGTTCGAGTCATCCTGAGAGCTGCTGTTGGTTTCCTGCACTTAGCTCGGGCTGTAGGGGGGGAGCAGGGCTGGTAATCATAGAAATCGATTCAGAGACATCAGACGCGCATGCAGAGGTCTGAACTCGGTCTGATACTCGAGCAAGGTTTGACAAACTATTCGTATTGTTCGAGTCATCTTGAGAGGTGCTGTCGAATTACGCACGTAACTCGGGCTGTAGGAGAGCTACAGAGCTCGTACAGAAGACAATTCAGAAGCATCTGGGGCGTTCGGCTGTTGTATCCGAGAGGTCGCTTGGGCTCAACAACTATTTTGTCTGTGTAAGTTGTTTCGACATTACATGTTGTCAGGAAGCTCTACGAGTCCCCCGGCGGTAACAAAGGTTGACGGTTTACCGCCGGCGCCCAGCTTCGCGGACCTAGTTCCGGCAGCAGAGAGAGATCGGAGCTCGGGATTCGAAAGGCGGACGCGCCTGATGTCTCCGAATCGATGCCTGTGATTACCAGCCCTGCAGCCTCCCTTCAGCCCGAGTTAACTACAGAAAACCGACAGCACCTCTGAGGATTACTCGAACAATACGAATAGTGTCGCGATAGTTCGGGCAGCAGACAGAGTTCCGAGCTCTGAATTCGACAAACGCGCCTGATGTATCCAAATCGATATCTGGGATTACCATCCCCCTACAGCCTGAGTTAAGTACAGAGAACCGACAGCACCTCTCAAGATAACTCGAACAATACAAATAGTTTCGCGATTCTATCGGGGAGCAGACCGAGTTCAGTCAGAGCTCTGGATTCAACAGACAACGCGACTCATTATTCTGAATCCGGCTCTGTAAGTATCAGCTGTAGCTGTCATATAGCTCGAGTTAAGTACAAGGCGAGGTGCTGCGAGGATTCTGGAGCGGCGGAGATGGGCTGCTGGCGGGCACCACCACCGTCCGGCTTCTAACTGGCGCCGGCGGTGAACCGTCAACCTGGTCACCGCCGGGAACCTCGTAGAGCTCCTTGCACGCGTAAGAGTGCTCAGCATCAAAAGAGAGGGCTTCTGCAAGCATTTCTCGAAAAAAGAGAAATCCCGATTTTTTTCACGTCGACATGAGGTTGGTTCCGCCAAGTGTTTTGATAGTCAAAGTGCATCTATAGAGCTCATATTAAGACGCAGAGGCCCTCATAACCTTCTACAGGTGCGAAAAATATGTTTTCTCAAAATAAATTGTCAAATATCTTTCAAATATTCGCAAAACCACCCAAAAGTTGTCACATTGTCCGCCTCGGCCGGGTGGGCCAACTAGCTCCACCCCGCGCCGGAATTCCTCTAGCTCATCGACGCTGGCGGGCACCACCACCGTCCGGCTTCTAATCTTAAGCCCTCTAGCTCTCAGAGAGCTCTCCGGGGAAACCCAGAGAGCGAGGAGACCCGTCGGGATGGGAAATCTTTCCTAGAGAGCTCCCTGGGCCCCCCCTGGAGCGCTTCAAAAGCACTGCCAGGCACGCCCTCATGCGTGCCTGCACGCGTGCAGGCACGCGTGGGCGCGTGCCTTCCTGCAATGCTCTGTCAAACCCTCCTGGGGCGCCTGCAGAGCTCTGTCGAACCCTTCTGAAGCGATCCTGCATTGCTGCGGACCCGCTGCCGGCTCGGGCGAGGTGCTGCGAGGATCGTGGAGCGGCGGAGATGGGCTGCTGGCGGGCACCACCACCGTCCGGCTTCTAATCTAAAAATCTCTAGATCTCAGAGAGCTCTGCGGGAAAAACGAATGTTCCCGGAGAGCTCTCTGAGAGCTAGAGGGTTTAAGATTAGAAGCCGGACGGTGGTGGTGCCCGCCAGCAGCCCGTCTCCGCCGCTCCAGAATCCTCGCAGCACCTCGCCTGAGCCGGCAGCTGGTCCGGGAGCTCTTCCGGCACGCGTCCACGCGTGCCAGCACCCGTGCAGGCACGCGTGGAAGCGTTCCTGGCAGCGCCTCCGAAGCGCTCCAGGGGGACCCCCCAGCTTTTTCCAGAGAAGATGTTTCGATCCCCGGGGTCTCTTCCCTCTCCGGGTTTTGGAATCTACCAATGGACGCTACCAAGTGATATCTGGTATTTTTCGCACCTGTAGTGGAAAATTTCGCGTTCGCTAGTCAATCCTCAGGCCTGTAGGTGCAGTATTACTGTCAAACCACTTGGAGGAACCATGCTTGGATACAAACATAACGTGTTTTTTCTGTTTTTTGGGGTCTCCTTCCGGACTCAATCTGCATGTGTACCGAGCAGCGGCGTGCGAGAAAAGAGCTCTACGAGGGCCCCGGCTCTGCGAGAGCGTTGCAAGGCTCGCCCGGAAAGCTTTCTGGTGTGTTTGCCCTATGCTCTCCGGTTTTGGACGCTACCATGGACGCTAGCGGAAGCTTAAACTCGTAGAGCTTCCCTGAGCTAGTTGTTGGAAGTTTAAGAGTAATGCCAGCGCGCTGAAGAGCTAGTAACTCGTAGCGCTTCCTCAGCAAGTAACTCGTAGAACTTCCCTTAGCTAGTTGCTGGAAGCTTAAAAGTAATTCCGGCGCGCTGGAGAGCTAGTTGGCAAGAAAAACCTCGACGGACCTTTTGCTGACTTTTGGTTAGTTGAAAATTTTGTTCTCAAAATTTGAAAATTCGTTGGAGCTCTAGTATTGTTTTCCACCATATTCGATCTGATTCCCGCTCGTCATCTGAGTCTCAGCGCGACCGGGTAAATATTTCTGCAAAAACGCATCGCGGCGGGATCGGCTGTTTCGAGCCATCTTGATACGCATTCTCGGTATTTTGTACTTAACTCGAGCTGTACGGCAGCTACAGAGCTCTTTCTCACAGGAATCGATTGGAAATCATCAGACGCGTTCGTCTGTTCCATCTAGAGGTCTGAAATCGGTCTCCTGTCCGAGTTCGCAAAACTATTCGTGTTGTTGGAGTCATCTTGAGGTGCTGACAGTTTTCTGCACTCAACTCGGGCTGTAGGGGGGCTACTGGGCTCGTACTCACAGAAATCGATTCGAAGACATCTTGCCGAATCGAGAGCTCAGAACTCGGTGTGCTGCCCGAGCTGGGTTCGCAAAACTATTTGTATTCGTCGAGTCATCTTGAGAGGTGCTGTCCGTTTTCTGCACTTAACTCGAGCTGTAAGGGGGCTGCAGGGCTGGTAATCACTGGAATCCATTCGGAGACATCAGTCGCATCCACCTGTTGCATGCAGAGCCCTGAACTCGGCCTGCTGCCCGGGCTAGGTCCGCGAAAGTATTCGTATTATTCGAGTCATCTTTAGAGATGCTGTAAATTTTCTCCACTTAACTCGGGCTGTGAGAGGGCTGCAGGGCTGGTAATCAGAGGAATCGATTCGAAGACATCAGGCGCGTCCGCCTGTTGCATTCAGATGCCTCAAGTCGGTCTGATACTCGAGCTAGATTCGCGAAACTATTTGTATTGTTCGAGTGATCTTGAAAGATGCTGTCGATTTTCGCACGTAACTCGGGCTGTAGGAGAGCTACGGAGCTGGTGCGCACAGAAAACGATCCAGAAGCATGAGGGGCGTTTCGCTGTTGCATCGAGAGGAATCGTTTAGGCTGAAAAACTATTCGTTCTTTGCTAATTTTTTCGATATTATGTATGCACAGGAAGCTCTACGAGTCCCCCGGCGGTAAGGAAGGTTGACGGTTCACCGCCGGCGCCCAGTTGTTGCTGGAAGCTTAAGAGTAATTCCGGGGCGCTGGAGAGCTAGTTGGCAAGAACAATCTCGACGGACCTTTTGCTGACTTTTGGTCGGTTGAATATTTTGTTCGAAATTCAACCATTCGTTGGAGCTCTAGTATTTTTTCCCGTGATATTCGATCTTATTCCCGCTCGCTGTCTTGATCTCAGCTCGATCGGGTACCTTTTACTGCCAAAAAGCACACGGGCGGGATCGCCCGTTTCGGGTCATCTTGTCACGCAATGACGGTTTTCTCAAGATAACTCGAGCTTTAGGACAGCTACAGAGCTGGTAAGCACAGCTAATCGATTCATAATTATCAGGCGCGTTCGCACGTGCTTGGTCCGCAAACCTATTCGTATTATTCGAGTCATCTTGACAGACGCTCTCGTTTTCTGTATTTAACTCGAGCTACAGGACAGCTACAAAGCTGATACGTACAGAATCTGATTCAGAATCATCAGTGGCCGTTGTCTGTTGAATCGGGAGCTCTGAACTCGGTCTGCTGCCCGATCTAGAATCGCAAAACTATTCGTATTGTTCGAGTCAGCTTGAGAGGTGCTGTCGGTTCTCTGCACTTACCTCGGGTTGTAGGGTGGCTGCATGGCTGGTAATCACTGGAATCGATTCGAAGACATCAGGCGCGTCCGCCTTTCGAATCCAGAGCTCCGAACTCTGTCTGCTGCCCGAACTAGGTCTACGAAATTTATTCGTATTGTTCGAGTCATCCTGAGAGGTGCTGTCGGTTTCCTGCACTTAACTCGGGCTGTGGTGGGTGCTGCAGGGCTGGTAATCACAGGAATCGATTCAGAGACATCAGACGCGTCCGCCTGTCGCATGCAGAGGTCTGAGTTCGGTCTGATACTCGAGCTAGGTTTGCCAAACTATTTGCATTCTTCGAGTCATCTTGAGAGGTGCTGTCGATTTACGCACGTAGCACGTAACTCCGGCTGTAGGAGAGCTAAAGAGCTCGTACATAATACAATCCAGAAGCATCGGGGGCGCTCGGCTGTTGCATCCGAGAGGTCTGAAATTACTTGGGCTGAAAAAATATTTTTTCTGTGTATTTTTTCCGACACTACATGTTGTCAGGAAGCTCTACGAGTGAGTCCCCTGGCGGTAAGAAAGGCAGACGGTTTACCACCGGCGCCCAGTTCCGGGGCACTGGAGAGCTAGTTGGCAAGAAAAATCTCGACGGACCTTTTGGTGACTTTTGGTCGGTTGAAAATTTTGTTCTCGAAATTCCTCAATTCGTTTGAGCTCTAGTACTGGAATCCGGCGGTAAACCGTCAACCAGGCAACCGCCGGGAGCCTCGTAGACCTCTTTTCTCATGCGGCGCTGTTCGGAGCACTCGGAAAAAGCTTTCTCGAGGGTAAAAAACATTTCCTATCTTCGCTTCGTGGACCTAGCTCGAGTGCCAGACTGAGTTCGGACACCTCGATGCGAGAAAAGAACGCGGCAGATCTACTGGATCGGTTCATATGCGTACCAGCTCTTTAGCTCTTCTAGATCTGCAGTTAAGAGAAACCGACAGCACGCGTCAAAAATATTCGTATAATACGAATAGTTTTGTGGATCTAGCTCGACTGGCAGAGCGAGTTCACACCCCTCGATGGAACAGACGAACGCGCCTGATCATTCTGAATTATTTTCTGTAAGTATCAGCTCTGTAGCTGCCTTTCTTCTCTAGTTAAGTCCAGAAAACCGTCAACGCGTGTCAAGATGACTCGAAACGGCCGACGGTTCCCTCAAGTCTTTTCATAGTACTATTGCAACTACGGACCTGAAATTTTAACTGGCAGACGCGGCATAACCCGCTACAGGTGGGAAAAATACCTGTTCTTAAAACAAAATTTCAAAATTTACGCCAGGATAAGAAAACCGACCCCAAGTCGTATTGTCTCTTACGGTCGGCTCGGCCAACTAGCTCCACCCTGCGCCCGAATTCCTCTCAGCTCATCTTGCCGAAGAGCTCTACGAGGTATTCTTTCCCGTGATATTCGATCTTACTCCCGCTCGCCATCTTAATCTCAGCTCGATCCGATACCTTTTACTGCCACAAAGCACACTGGCGGGATTGGCCGTTTCGAGTCATCTTCATACGCGTTGTCGGTATTTTGTACTTAACTCGAGCTGTAGGGCAGCTAGAGAGCAGGTAAGCACACCCATCCCATTAAGAATCGTCAGGCGCGTTCGTCTGTTGAATCCAGAGGTCTGAATCCGGTCTGCTAGCCGAGCTAGGTCCGCAAACCTATTCGTATTATTCGAGTGATCTTGACAGACGCTTTTTCTGTATTTAACTCGAGCTATACAACAGCTACAGTGCTGATACTTACAGAAACCTATTCAGAATGATAGGTCGCGTTCGTCTGTTGAATAAAGAGCTCTCAACTCGGTCTGCTGCACGATCTAGAATCGCGAAACTATTCGTATTGTTCGAGTCAGCTTGAGAGGCGCTGTCGGGTCTCGGTACTCAGCTCGGGCTGTAGGGGAGCCACAGTGCTGGCAGTAACAGGAATTGGTTCAAAGACATCAGGCGCGTCCGCTGCCCAAACTAGGTCTGCTGCCCAAACTAGGTCTGCAAAACTCTTCGTATTGTTCGAGTCATTCTGAAAGGTGCTGTCGGTTTTCTGCACTCAACTTGGGCTGAGGCTGCAGGAGTGGCCGGGTTTTGGACGCTACCAAGCTCAAATCTCTCACGAAGTTCGTCCAACCGACCCAAAGTTCGCACATTGTCCGTCGGGGCCGGGTCGGCCAGCTAGCTGCACCCCGCGCCCAAACTGGAATCCGGCGGTGAACCGTCAACCAGGTAACCGCCGGGAGCCTCGTAGAGCTCTATTCGCGGCGCTGCTCGAAGCACACGAAAGAAGCTTTCTCAAGCGTGAAGAAGAAATATGGGAAAATCTGTTTTTTAAATGTTGCATCTTCGCTTCGTGGACCTAGCTGCCAGACCAAGTTGGGACCTCTCGATACTCGGTCGGTTTATATGCGTGCCAGCTCTGTAGCTCTTCTAAATCTTCAGTTAAGGGAAACCGACAACACTCGTCAAAATGTTCGTAAATTACAAACAGTTTTGCGGGCCTAGCTCGAGCAGCAGACTCAGTTCAGACGTCTCCATGTGACAAACGATTACAGCTATAGACCTGGGAATTAACTGGCAGACGCGGCATAACCCGCTACAGGTGCAAAAAATACCTGTTTGTAAAACAAACTTTCAAATTTTGCACAAAGATAGAATAAACGACCCAAAGACGTCACATTGTCTCTTAAGCTCGGGTCGGCCAACTAGCTCCACCTGCGCACGAATTCCTCTTAGCTCATTGGTTACGTCCAAAACCCGGAGAGCAAGAAGGACACACACCCGAAAACTGGCGCCGGCGGTGAACCGTCAACCTGGTCACCGCCGGGAACCTCGTAGAGCTCCTCTCACTAGTAAGAGTGCAGAGAATCGACACAGAATCAAAAAATGAAGATTTTTCGAAAATCTTGAATTTCGATTTTTTTCGATGTTCATATTCGCTCAGTTCCCGGAAGTCAACTCATGCAAAAATGCATCGAGAGAGCTGAGCTGCTGTCAGAGAGGAGTTCATATGCCAATGCTCGGCGTAAAAATCTGCTTTTTCAAAATAAATGGTCAAATATCTTTCAAATTTTCGCAAAACCACCCAAAAGTTGTCACATTGTCCGCCTCGGCCGGCTGGGCCAACTGGGCGCCGGCGGTAAACTGTCAACCTTTCTTACCGCCGGGGGACTCGCAGAGCTTCCTGACTATATATAATGTAGAAAATAAATTCCAGAGAACGAATAGTTTTTCAGCCCAAGCGATTTCAGACCTCTCGATGCAACAGCCGAAAGCCCCCCGATGCTTCTGGATTGTCTTCTGTACGAGCTCTGTAGCTCTGCTACAGCCCGAGTGACGTGCGCTAATCAACAGCACCTCTCAAGATAACTCAAACAAAACAAATAGTTTCCTAAACCCAGCTCGGTTATCAGACCGAGTTCAAGCCTCTGAATGCGCGGACGCGTCTGATCTCTCCGAATCGATTCATGTGATTCCCAGCCCTGCAGCTCCAGCCCGATTTAAGTGCGAAAACCGATAGCATCTTTCAGGATGACTCGAACAATACGAACAGGTTCGCGGACCGAGTTCAGGCAGCAGGCCGAGTTCCGAGCTCTGGCTTCCACAGGCGGACGCGCCTCATGTCTTCAAATCGATTGCTGTCCCCAGCAGCACTCTAGCCTCCTACAGCCCGAGTTTAGTTTAGAAAGCGACAGTACCTCTTCAGATGATTCGAACAATACGAATAGTTTCGCGATTCTAGCTCGGGCAGCAGGGCGAGTTCAGAGCTCTCGACTCAACAGACGAAGGCGCCTGATGATTCCCAATCGATGTCTGTGACTATGCGATCTGTAGCTGCCCTACAGCTCGAGTTAACCACAATATACCGAGAGCGTCTGTCAAGATGACTCGGATAATACAAATAGGTGTTTGAACCTAGCTCGGCTAGCAGACCGAGTTCAGGCCTCTGGGTGCAACAAGCGAACGCGCCTGATCATTCTACATCGATTAGCTGTGCTTACTGGCCCTGTAGCTGTCCTGAAGCTCGAGTTATGTTCAGAGAACCGACAGCGCGTATCAAGATGACTCCAAACGGCCGATCCCGCCTGCCTCCTTTTTGGCAGTAAAAGGTACCCGATCGAGCTGAGATCAAGATGGCGAGCGGGGAAAAGATCGAATATCATGGGAAAAAATACTAGAGCTCTAACGAATGTTCAAATTTTGAGAACAAAATTTTCAACCGACCAAAAGTCAGCAAAAGGTCCGTCGAGATTTTTTTTGCCAACTAGCTCTCCAGCGCCCCGGAACTGGGATCCAGCGGTAAACCGTCAACCAGGTAACCGCCGGAGCCTCGTAGAGCTCTGTTCTGGCGCGGCGCTGCTCGAAGCACACGAAAGAAGCTTTCTGAAGCGTGAAGAAGAAATATCGGAAATATGTTTTTTAAAAAAATTTTGCATTTTCGCTTTCGACCTAGCTGCCAGACCGAGTTCGGATCTCTCGATGCAAGAAAAATCGCGCCGGGTGATACTGAGTCGCTTCATATGCGTGCCAGCTCTGTAGCTCTTCTAAATCTTTTGTTAAAGGAAACACTCGTCAAAACGATCGTAGATTACAAATAGTTTTGCGGGTCTAGCTCGAGCAGCAGACCGAGTTCAGACCTCTCAATGGGACAGACGAACGCGTCTGATGATTCTGAATCGGTTTCTGTAAGAATCAGCTCTGTAGCTGTCCTGAATCTCGAGTTAAGTACAGAAAACTGTCAACGCTTCTCAAGATGACTCGAAACGGCCGACGATTCCCTCAAGTCTTTTGGTAGTAATATTACAGCTACATACCTGGGAATTTAACTGGCAGACGCGGCATAACCCGCTACAGGTGGAAAAAATACCTGTTTGTAACACAAATTTTCAAATTTTGCACAAAGATAGAATAACCGACCCCAAGTCGTCACTTAAGGTCAGGTCGGCCAACTGGGCGCCGGCGGTAAACCGTCAACCTTGGTTACCGCCGGGAGACTCGTAGAGCTTCCTAGCTCGACGCAAGTGAGAGAACCGAGCAACTACCAAAGTTATTTTTTTTTCGCCTCGGAATGCGACAAGCGAACGCGTCTGATGTCTGCCAATCGACTCCTGTCAGTACCAGCCCTGCAGCTACCCTACAGCGACAGCACGTCTCAGACGACTCGAACAATGCAGTAGTTTCGCAGACCTAATTCGGGCAGCAGACCGAGTTCCGAGCTCTGGATTCGACAGGCCAACGCGCCTGATGTCTTTAAATCGATCCCTCTGAGCATCACCACTGCGCGAGTTGAGTGAAGAAAACCGAGAGCACTTCTCAAGATAACCTGACCAATACGAATAGTTTCGTGGGGCAATAGACTGAGTTCAGAGCTCTGGATTCGAGATACAAACGCAACTGATCATTCTGAATCGGTGTCTGTGAATATCAGCTCTGTAGCTGTGCTACAGCTCGAGCTAAGTACAGAAAACCGAGAGTTTCTGTCAAGATGACTCGAATACTAAAAATAGATTTGCGAACCTAGCTCGGCTAGCAGACCGAGTTCAGACCTTGGATTCAACAGGCGAACGCGCCTAATCATTCTACATCGGTTAGCTGTGCTTATTAGCTCTGTAGCTGTCCTAAAGCTCGAGTTATGTTCAGAAAACCGTCAGCGCGTATCAAGATGACTCGAAACAGCCGATCCCGCCACAGTGCTTTTCGATAGTAACTGGCACCGGCGGTGAACCGTCAACCTGGTCTCCGCCGGGAACCTCGTAGAGCTCTTTCCACGCGTGAGAGTGCTAAGAGTTGAAGAAGAGAGCTTCTCGAGGCATTTCTCGAAAATTGTATCTTCAAGTTTTTCATGTCGATACGAAGTTGGTTGCGCCAAGTGTTTTGATAATGAAAAGGCGCCTTCAGCGCTCATATTAAGACAGAGAGGCCCTCAAAGTTGTCTACAGGTGCGAAAATCTGCTTTCTCAAAATGAATTGTCGAATATCTTTCAAATATTTGCAAAACTACCGAAAAGTTGTCGCATTGTCCCGCCAACTAGCTCTACTCTGCGCCGGAATTCCTCTTAGCTCTTTGCTAAAGAGCTCTACGAGGTATGGGCGCCGGCGGTAAACCGTCAACCTTGGTTACCGCCGGGGAACTCGTAGAGCTTCCAAGCTGGACTTAAGTTGAGAAAACCGAGAGCACCTACCAACATTCTAACTCATAGTGAATATTTTCTGACCTCTGAATGCGACAAGCGGACGCGTCTGATCAGACCGAGTTCAGACCTCTCAATGCGACAGGCGGACGCGTCTGATGTCTGCGAATCGCCTCATCTGATTACCAGCCCTGCAGCCCCCCTACAGCCCGAGTTAAGTGCAGAAAACCGACAGCATCTCTCAGGATGACTCGAATAATATAATAGTTTCGCAGACCTGTTTCGAGCAGCAGACCAAGTTCTGAGCTCTCGAATCGACCAACGAACGCGCCTGATGTGTGCAAATCGATTTCTATGACCCGCAGCACTGTAGCCCTCCCCAAGCACGAGTTGAGTGCAGAAAATTGAGAGCACTTTTCACGATGATTCGGACAATACGAATAGTTTCGCGAACCTAGCTCGGGCAGCAGGCCGAGTTCAGAGCTCTCGATACAGACAAACGCGCCCGATAATTCTCAATCGATTTCTGTGACTATAGGCTCTGTAGCTGCCTACAGCTCGAGTTAAGTACAGAAAATACCGAGAGCGTTTGTCAAGATGGCTCCAATAATACGAATAGGTTTGCGGACCTAGCTCGGCTAGCAGACCGAGTTCAGACCTATGGATTCGACAGGCGAACGCGCCTGATGATTCTGAGTGCGATAGGCGTGCTTATCAGCTCTGTAGCTGCCCTGCAGCTCGAATTAAGTACAGAATACCGACAACGCGTATCAAGTTGACTCGAATAAATAGGTTTGCGGACCTAGCTCGGATAGCAGACCGAGTTCAGACCTATGGATTCAACAGGCGAACGCGCCTGATGATTTTGAGTGCGATAGGTGTGCTTACCAGCACTTTAGCTGCCCTACAGCTCGAGTTAAAGAGAAAATATCGACAACGCGTATCAAGTTGACTCGAATAATACGAATAGGTTTGCGGACCTAGCTCGGCTAGCAGACCGAGTTCAGACCTATGGATTCCACAGGCGAACGCGCCTGATGATTCTGAGTGCGATAGCTGTGCTTACCAGTTCTGTAGCTGTTCTACAGCTCGAGTTAAGTACAAAATACCGACAACGCGTATCAAGATGACTCGAAACGGCCGATCCCGCCAGTGTGTTTTTTGGCCTTCAAAGTTACCCGATCGAGCTGAGATCAAGATGGCGAGCGGGAATAAGATCGAATATCACGGGAAAAAAATACTAGAGCTCTAACGAATGTTCAAATTTTGAGAACGAAATTTTCAACCGACCAAAAGTCAGCAAAAGGTCGAGATTTGTTTGAACAAGTTACTCTTAGCTTCCAGCTATAACTGGCGCCGGCGGTGAACCGACAACCTGGTCACCGCCGAGAAGCTCGTAGAGCTCATTTCATGCGTAAGAGTGCTCGAAGTCGAAAGACAGAGCAGAAGCATTTCTCGAAAAAGAGAAAAATTGGTTTGTTTTGTGTCGACACGAAGATGGTTCCGCCAAGTGTTTTGATAGTAATATTAAGACAGAGAGGCCCTCATAGTCGTTTACAGGTGCGAAAAATCTGCTTTCTCGAAATGAATTGTCAAATATCTTTCAAAAAATTGCAAAACCACCCAAAAGTTATCACTGGGCGCCGGCGGTAAACCGTCAACCTTGGTTACCGCCGCGGGACTCGTAGAGCTTCCTAACTCGACTTAAATTGAGAAAACAGATAGCACTTACCAACAATCTGACATATAGTGAATAGTTTTTGACCTCTGAATGCGACAGACGGGCGCGTCTGATGTCTGCGAATCGACTCCTGTCATTACCAGCCCTGCAACCCCCCTACAGCTCGAGATAAGAGCAGAAACCCGGCAGCACCTCTCAGGATAACTCGACCAATAGGAATAGTTTCACGAACCTAGTTCGGGCAGCAGACAGAGTTCAGAGCTCTGTACTACAGGCGGACGCGCCTGATGTCTTCAAATCGATTCCAGTGATTACCAGACATGCAGCCCCCCTACAGCCCGAGTTAAGTCCAGATAACCGACATTATCTCGCAAGCGACTCGAACGATGCGAATAGTTTCGCGATTCTAGATCGGGCAGCAGGCCGAGTCCAGAGCTCTGAAGTCGACGGACAAGCGCAACTGATGATTCTGAATTGATGCCTGTGAATATTAGCCTGTAGCTGTCCTACAGCTCGTTAAGTGCAGAAAACCGAGAGTTTCTGTCAAAATGACTCGAATAATACGAACAGGTGTGTGGCCTTAGCTCGGCTAGAAGACCGAGTTCAGACCTCTGGATTCAACAGGCGAACGCGTCTGATCATTCTGCATCCATTAGCTGTGCTTACCAGCTCTGTAGCTGCCCTAGAGCTCGAGTTTTGTTCAAAAAAACGTCAGCGCATATCAAGATGACTCAAAACGGCCGATCCCGCCACAGTGCTTTTCGATAGTAATATTCACCCGATCGAGCTGAGATCAAGATGGCGAGCGGGAATGAGATCGAATATCACGGGAAGAAATATTAGAGCTCAAACGAATTGTTAAATTTTGAGAACAAAATTTCAACCGAGCAAAAGTTGTGAAAAGTTCAGTCGAGTTTTTCCGAGCCAACTAGCTGTGGTGTGCGCCGGAATAACCCTTAGCTTCCAGCAATGACTTGCTAAGGGAAGCTCTACGAGTTACTTTGTCCTTTCTGGCCGGGTCGACAAACTACTCCACACCGCGCCGGAATTCCTCTAGCTCATTGATACCGAAGAGCTATACGAGGTACTAGCTGAGGGAAGCTCTGCGAGACTGGCGCCGGCGGTGAACCGTCACACCGCCGGGAACCTCGTAAAGCTCCTAGCACGCGTAAGAGCGCTCATTATCAAAACAGAGGGCTTCTGGAAGGATTTCTTGAAAAAGAGGAAAAACATTATTTTTGCATATCGACATAAAGATGGTTCCGCCAAGTATTTTGATAGTGAAAGTGCATCTAGACAGCTCATATCAAGACGCAGAGCCCTCGAAGTCGTTTAGAGGTGCGGAAAATCTGTTCTCAAAATAAATGGTCAAATATCTTTGAAGACATTACAAAACAACCCAAAAGTTACCACTGGGTGCCGGCGGTAAACCGTCAACCTTTGTTACCGCTGGGGGACTCGTAGAGCTTCCTGACTCGTGGGAATGTGAAGAAAATTCCGAAGAACGATTAGTTTTTTTAGCCTGAGCGATTTCAGACTTCTGAAGATGACTCTTACAAAAAAACGAACAACTCCAATAATACAATAGATTCGCTACCAAGTACCGAGTTCCGAGCTTTCGATTCGACAAACGAAGGCAGATGATGTCTCAGAATCGTGACCAGCAGTACTGTAGCCCCCCAGCACGAGTTGAGTGCAGATAGCGAGAGCACGTCTCAGAATGACTGAACAATACGAATAGTTTTGCAAACCGAGCTCGGGCAGCAGGCCGAGTCCAGAGCTCTCGACTTGACGCACGAGCGCTCCGAATGTTTCCCAATATATTTCTGTGACTATGAGCTTTGTAGCTGCCTTGCATACAGAAAACCGAGGGTGTCTATCAAGATTATACGAATAGGTTTGTGAACCTAGCTCGGCTAGCAGAACGAGTTCAGACCTCCAGGTTCAACAGGCGAACGCGAATCATAATTCTAAATGCAATAGCTGTGCTCACTAGCTGTCCTGTAGCGCGAGTTAAGTACACAGAACGGAGAACGTCTGTCAAGATGACCCACATGTTACGAATAGGTTTGCAGACCTAGCTCGGCTAGCAGACCGAGTTCAGCCCTCTAGATTCAATAGGCAAACGCGCCTAATGATTCTGGATGCGATAGGTGCTTACCAGCTCTGCAGCTGTCTACAGCTCGATTTAAGCGGAAAAAACCAATAACGCAAGATGACTCGAAACGGCCTTCCCGCCACAGTGCTCTTTGGCAGTGAAATCTACCCGATCCAGCTGAGATCAAGATGACGAGTGGGAATAAGATCGAATATCACGGGAAACAATATTAGAGCTATAACGAATAGTCAGATTTCGAGAATGAAATTTTCAACCGAGCAAAAGTCAGCAAAAGTTCCGTCGAAATTTTCTGGGCCAATTAGCTCTCCAGCGCTCCGGAATTACTTTTAACTTCCAGCTATAACTAGCTAACGGAAGCTCAACGAGTTACTTTGCCCGTTCTGGCCGGTCGACCAACTAGCTCCACCCCGCGGCGGAATTCCTCTAGCTCATCGATTGCACTTGTAAGCGTCCAACTGGCGCCGGCGGTGAACCGTCAACCCGGTCACCGCCGGGAACCTCGTAGAGCTCCTTGAATCCGTGAGAAAGCTCAGCATCAAAGCGGGAGCTTCTGGGAGCTTTTCTACAGAAACTTCAAGTTGAGATTTTTTCGGAGTCAACATGAAGTCGGTTCCTTCAAGTGAACTGGTACTGAAAATGACTCTAGATGGCCGAGCTGATCAGGGAACGAAGTTTATATCTCAATGCTCGGAGTAAAAATCTGCTTTTTCAAAATGAATTGTCAAATATCTTTCAAAAAATTGCAAAACCACCCAAAAGTTGTCACATTGTCCGCCTCGGCCGGCTGGACCAAAGTTCTCACTCCCAGCGAAGCTATTCATATGAAGTCTCGCGCTCTCAGTGAGAGCGCGAGACCATTCTGCGTCGACAAAAATGCACCAGAACTCTCTAGGTCACCCATAGATCGATATAAATTAGAAAAAAATCATCCGACACAAAAAATATAAAATTGTACAAATCGATATTTTTCATTAATTTTGAAAATTCTAATCAATTTGGGCACTCTCGAGGCTCATTCGATGTCTCGCATGTCGCTGCTTCGATTGGAATGCACCTGGCATGCATAGCATGCACTCAGCTCGAATTATCATCGAAACACCGTTCGCAACACGCATACATAGAGACGGTATTTCGATCATAACTCCTGACTCAGCCATTTCGAGGAACTCTCGAGCTTCCAGTGTGACGCGTCAGATCATTCTGCATCGACTGGTGTGCGTGAGAGGTCTGTAGATTGCTGACAGCTCGAGTTAAGTAAAGCCAACCACCGTCACCTGCCAAACTGTACTGCGGGCAAAGTCGGTTCCCGCAAGTCTTTTGATAGTAATATTGCTTCTAGAGCCCTGAAAATTTTACCAGCAGATGCGCCATAGCTTATTGTAGGTAGGAAAAATCCAACTTATGAAAACGAATTGTCAAATCTTGCACAATGTTCCAAAAACCGACCCCAGGTTAACACATTGTCTCTTTTGGTCGGGTCGGCCAACTAGCTCCACCCTGCGCCCGAATTCCTCTTAGCTCATCTCGTCGAAGAGCTCTACGAGGTAAACCCGGACTGGCGCCGGCGGTGAACCGTCAACCTGGTCACCGCCGGGAACCTCGTAGAGCTCCTTGAATCCGTGAGAAAGCTCAGCATCAAAGCGGGAGCTTCTGGGAGCTTTTCTACAAAAACTTCAAGTTGAGATTTTTTCGGAGTCAACATGAAGTCGGTTCCTTCAAGTGAACTGGTACTGAAAATGACTCTAGATGGCCGAGCTGATCAGGGAACGAAGTTTATATCTCAATGCTCGGAGTAAAAATCTGCTTTTTCAAAATGAATTGTCAAATATCTTTCAAAAAATTGCAAAACCACCCAAAAGTTGTCACATTGTCCGCCTCGGCCGGCTGGACCAAAGTTCTCACTCCCAGCGAAGCTATTCATATGAAGTCTCGCGCTCTCAGTGAGAGCGCGAGACCATTCTGCGTCGACAAAAATGCACCAGAACTCTCTAGGTCACCCATAGATCGATATAAATTAGAAAAAAATCATCCGACACAAAAAATATAAAATTGTACAAATCGATATTTTTCATTAATTTTGAAAATTCTAATCAATTTGGGCACTCTCGAGGCTCATTCGATGTCTCGCATGTCGCTGCTTCGATTGGAATGCACCTGGCATGCATAGCATGCACTCAGCTCGAATTATCATCGAAACACCGTTCGCAACACGCATACATAGAGACGGTATTTCGATCATAACTCCTGACTCAGCCATTTCGAGGAACTCTCGAGCTTCCAGTGTGACGCGTCAGATCATTCTGCATCGACTGGTGTGCGTGAGAGGTCTGTAGATTGCTGACAGCTCGAGTTAAGTAAAGCCAACCACCGTCACCTGCCAAACTGTACTGCGGGCAAAGTCGGTTCCCGCAAGTCTTTTGATAGTAATATTGCTTCTAGAGCCCTGAAAATTTTACCAGCAGATGCGCCATAGCTTATTGTAGGTAGGAAAAATCCAACTTATGAAAACTGGGCGCCGGCGGTAAACCGTCAACCTGGTTACCGCCGGGGACCTCGTAGAGCTCCTAGCCACGTGTCATAAGTCCATGCATATCTCTGGAATGCGCACGGTGAATGTATTTCCAATAATAGAATGAACACATACATGTATGAGTTTCAAGGCGTCTTCCAGCGCGCGAGAGCGATGCTTCCGTGGCAGCGCACCTGTATGTAGACATGTACAGATGGACAAGCATGCGAAAATAGGATCGACGTCAGCCGGCGCGGCAACGCACCGGGCACGAGCGCGCGCACGCACATACGCGCGCACGCGAATAAATACAATCTCACGCGCGCACGCACTCACAACCACGCGCGCTCACTCACGCACCGGCACCCCTCACGCACACACATGCACACACACGCACGCGCACACACACACACACACACACACGCACACACACACGCACACACACGCACTCAAACATACACACACACACAAAAAAAAAAAACAAGCACACACACACACACACACGCGCGCGCGCGCGCGCATACAGACACTAACACAGACACAGACACAGACACACCCACACGCACACGCACACACACACATACACACAGACGCGGCCACACACACACACACACGCACACACACACACACACACATGCCTGCCAGACACACACACACACACACACACAACGCAAACATCTACAGATACAGACGGACCGACGCCTTCGCACTCACAAACCCATCCCCCCGCTGCTCAGCGCTCTCAATCCCCCGCGAAATCCTCGCGCCCCCGCGCACCCCGCCCCCCCCCTTCCCGCCGGCGCTCCGGAGGGGGGAGGCACCGCCCCATGTCGGGGCCGGCCCTCCCTCCACTCCAACCACTCCGCCCTCGCGGAGCGCCGGGGGGGAGGGAGGATGGGGAGGGGGGGGAGGGGGGGGGGGGGGGCGCGGGCGGCGCCAGCACCGCGCGCGCACACACGCACACAAACGCACACACACACGCTCACACACACACACACACAAACAGACAAACGCAGACACAGCCACACACACACACACGCGCGCCCACACACACCTGCCAGACACGCACACGCACACGCACACACACACACACACACACACACACACACGCACACACACACACACACACACACACGCAATCCACAGACACGGACACACTGACGACGTCGCACTTACACACCGATCCCCACACTGGTTAGCGCTCTCCGCCCCCGCGACCCCCCTGCCGCCCCTGCGCGCCCCGCCCCCCCGCTCTTCCCGCCGTCGCTCCGGAGGGGGGAGGCACCGCCCCATGTCGGGGCCGGCCCTCCCTCCACTCCGTCCACTCCGCCCTCGCGGAGCGCCGGAGGAAAGGGCGGAGGGGGAGGAGGGGAGGGGGGCGCAGGCGGCGCCAGCACCGTGCGCGCACGCACACACACACGCACACACGCACACCCACGCACACACACACGCACACACACGCACACACACACGCACACGCAACCGAACACACACACACACACACACACACACACACGCAAGCAAGCACATGCGCATACACGCACACGTAAACACGCACACACACACACACACACACATGCACATACACGCAAACATAAACACACCCGCACACACACACACACAGACGCGCACAAACACACATACACACACGCACACACACACACGCACACACACGCACACACATGCACAGAGACGCACACATACACACGCACACCCACGCACGCACGCACGCACACACACACACACACACACACACGCACGCACACACACACGCACACACACACACACACACGCACACGCACCCGAACACACACACACACACACACACACGCGCAAGCACATGCGCATACACGCACACGTAAACAAGCACAGACGCACATCCACACACACGCAAACATAAACACACACGCACACACACACACACAGACGCGCACAAGCACACACACACACACGCAGACACACACACGCACACACATGCACACACGCACACATACACACGCAGACACACACACACACGCGCGCGCACACACACATAATCACACATGCACGCATACACACACGCACACACACATGCACATAAACGCATACAAAGACGAGCACACACACACACACACACGCACGCGCACACACACACACACACACACACACGCACACAAACGCACACACACACACACACTTACACACACACACACACACACACACACACACGCACGCACGCACGCACACACACACACACACATACACACACGGACAAAGACAGACACAGGCACGCACACACACACACACACACACGAGCACACACACCTCCCAGACGCACAACACACACAGACACACACAGACACACACAACACCCACGGACACGGACACACTGATGACGTCGCCCTTACAAACCGATCCCCACGCTGGTCAGCGCTCTCCACCCCCGCGACCCTCTGCCGCCTCCGCGCGCCCCCCCCCCCCCCGCCCTCCCTGCCGGCGCTCCGGAGGGGGGAGGCACCGCCCCATTTCGGGGCCGGCCCTCCCTCCACTCCAACCACTCCGCCCTCGCGGAGCGCCGGAGGAAAGGGCGGGGGGGGGAGGAGGGGAGGGGGGCGCAGGCGGCGCCAGCGCCGTGAGCGCACACACACACACACACACACACACACACACACACACACACACACACACACACACACACACACGCACACACACACACACACACACACGCACACGCACTCTCACACACACACACACACACACACACACACACACACACACACACACACACACACACACACACACACACACACACACACACACACACACACACACACACACACACACACACACACACACACACACACACACACACACACACACACACACACACACACACACACACACACACACACACACACACACACACACACACACACACACACGCACACACACACACACACACACACACACACACGCACACACACACACACACACACACACATGCACATTACACGGGCAACGCCGCTGGATTCAGCGCATTCCTCCCCATCTCCGCGCTGACTACTGCCATGCACCACTCGATCGGCGCCGCAGCGCGGAGATCCAGCCCTTCCAACCAACGCACCCCCCTCTCCGCGCCAGCGCTCCAGAGGGGGGAGGGACCGCCGCACTACGGGGCCAGCCATCCTCCGCTCCAGTCCGTCGCAACTCGCAGCACAGCCTTGCTTCATTCAGCCCCCCCCCCCCCGCCCTCCCTCGCCCCCCCCCCAACCCCCACCCCACCCCCCATCCAATCCCATCCCCCCCCCCCCCCTCCACCCCACCCCACGCACACACACACACACACACACACACACACACACACACACACACACACACACACGCACGCACGCACACGCACACACACACACACACACACTCCTCCCCTTCATTCCCTCTTCGAAACCCAAAATCCTTGCCCAGCCCTGTCCTATCGGCCCGAATGCCAGGCGGACCCCGCCGACCGATCCAGCTCATTCCCCTGCATGTCCACGGCCAACCCCCGGGTCCCCCCCGACACCCGCTGCGACGCGCGCGTCGCATCCGCCCGAGCGCGGCCGCGCTGGAAAGCAGCCAAGTCCTCGACCCTTTCTGAACCGAAACCTGTCACCACTCGGTCGGCGCCGCCTCCGCGCGAAGATTCCGCCCGCTCCACGCGCTTCGGGCGCAGCAGCACCCCCGCGCGAACAAACGCGCCCTCGCCCGCCCCCGCCCCCTCACCCGCGACCGCGCCAGGCGCAGATTGCGCCGCCAGCCGGGCAGACCTGCGCGGAGCCACTGCCTCTGGCACAGTCTCCGGCTTTCTCCCCCCTGGCGCGGACGCCCTGGCCGCCCCCGGCAATCCTCTCCCCGCGCAGACTCCCGGCTCCTCCACAGCCACCTCTGCGTCGCCCGACGCAGCCGCGTGCCCCCCCGCTTTGCCGCGGCCTTTGCCGCCCGCACGCAGCTTCGCAAGGCCGCCCCCACCTCGCGCATCTCTCCCAGCGGCACCATCGTTCCCTCCGCCAACGTCCCCAGACTCTACCGCGCCATTGGCGCCGCCACCCAGCCTCGTCTCGGCGCGACCACCGACTCCGTCGCCAGCGGAGGCGCAGCCCGCGCCAGACGGCGACGCCGCCCTCTTCCTCCGCGCGCGCCTCGCTGCGGAATGCGGCGCAGCCCCGACGGGCGAGCCCGCGGCCCACCCCCCTCCACCCCCTCCTCCACCTCCTCGCACACCTCCCCCTCCTCGTCCCGCACCTCCCCCTCCTCCTCCCCCTCCCCCTCCTCCGCCGCGCACAGAGCCCAACCCCGCAGCGACCCCGCCGCTCGCGCCCGGGCCGCCCGCCGCGCCCACGGCACGCGCGGCGCCGAGCACCCCGCCCTTCGCCGTCGCCGCGCCACTCCCGGCGACCCCGCCGGCATCGACGCCGCGCATCTCCCCGGACGGCGAAGCCGGAGTCTTCCGCCGCACGCGCCTGGCCGTGGCCGGCGAGCTGAGGACACCATCGCCCCCTTCGCGCTCCGGCGTAAGCGGGGCACCCGCCCGGACCGGCACCGGCGCCCGCACGCTCGACCCCGCCTCGCTCTCCGCCGCGACCTCTGCAGGCTGCCGCCCCGCAGCGCGGCAACGCGCGCCGAGACCCGAGGCGCTCGCGCCGCCGGCGCCACCGCCACCGACGCCAGTCACCTCACTCCCGCCAGCTCCCACACCCCCGATGCCTGCCCCGCCCCCCCCTCCACCGCTCTGCTCATCTGGCGCCCCGCCAACCCCTGGTGCCCCCGCGTCGGCGCTCTGCCCCTGACTGCGCCCCATGCGACAGTACACCGCCATGTACGCCTCCTTCGGCTTCACGTGCGCCGGCTCGCCTCGCATCCTGCGCGGCGGCTTGTCGTCGTCAAACAAAACGTAGCCCCCGTCAGGGACGCGGCACAACGTCGTATAGTGACCGGTATGCACTGTTTGCCCATTGTGGTACACAACGCCAACCAGCTGCATCTGGGGAAGCCCATGCAGCCTCAGTTGCTCTTCGACCCACACGGGCTGCCGCGCCTCATGGCCCCTCCTCAATTGAACCACCAAAACGCGCGGCACGCCCGTGAGTCGCGTCTGCTGGTCGTGCCAAACCCGGTCGGCATCCGCGCGGCAACACGCTGGGCAGCTCTTCTCAACTTGTTCAGGCGCGCAAAAGTCGGAGTACATTTCCGACAACATCATCGGCCCGCCGGGCCGCGCGTGGACCCGCAGCTTCAGAACATCCTCCGCCTCGTACGAGACGGACAAGTGCCCGCACTGACGGCATTTCTGCCGCTTCTCCATCACAAACCCGAACATCCGATCCACGTGCGTCACGCGCATGTTCGTCGCACGAATGCTCTCGGGGTCCCACGACGCAAAGCGTCCGGCCAACTCCTCTCCGCGGCGCGCAGCCGACATCAGCTTACCCCAATACGCAAACACATCATGCTGCTGCCACTCGTTGTCGAACTCACTGGGCTGCCCGAGGAAAACGTCCTCGCTATCAACATTCGTTCGCCGCCGCACGCTCACGGGTCCGCCCTGCCAGCGTCGCGACACCAACTGATTGTGCGTGTCCCACATCCCGCAGACGCAGCAACGCCCACTGGCCCTCTCCTCGCAATCGCCCTCCGCGTGCCATCGAAGCCACTCCCAGACGGCAGGCGTCCGCAGCATCAGCTGCGTCACGCTGACCACGTAGCAAGAATGCCCAGGCCGCGGCATCCCACGGACGGGCACGCTACTCACGCTGTCCCACGAAGCCGCGCGAATACCATCCACGCGAGGCACGTCCATCTCTCCAGGGCTCGGCGGAGGCTGAGCCGGGCGCTCCGACGCGAACAAACTCTGCGGCCCGAACGCCGCGGACACCAGCTCTTCCCGACGGCGCTGTCTTCGGGCTGCCTCGCGTTGCTGCGTTCGCAAGTACGCCTCCCGGTTTCGGTCCTGCGCCTGCTGCCTCGCCAAGGCCGCAGCCTCCCGCCCCTGCTGCAACCGATTCTGGACCTCGGCACCCTCCAGCCGGTGCGACCGATCGCGCGTCGCCTGGAGCGCGAGCCGGCAGCGTTGCGCCAGGGCCCTCATCTTATGCTCGCGAGAACCGAAGCACGCGTGGGCACGCACATACCCGAACAGCCCAAAGTGGTCTGACACATGGAATTCGCAGCCCTCGAAGAACACTTTCCCCTTCCCTACCAAATGCACCTCCGCCCAAAGCTCCGCCCCGAACATGACCCGGTCCCGTCTCTGTCCGACAGCCCCCCTCTCGCCGAGACCCGAGTAAAACTTGTTCCCGGGGCAGCCCCAAGAACGACCCTCGTACCAGGTGTCCTTCAAACGCAGCTGCTCCACAGCGGCCTGCACCTGGGAGTCCGTGCTGTTCATGTCGCCCACAATGAGCAGCCGGTCGCAACCTTCCGCGCAAGTCCTCGTAATCTTCCGAAGTATCGCGTGACGCCGCTCCCATGCCGCACCCGCGGGCAAGTGGACCGCGGCCACGTTCACCCACCCCGCGCCGCCCGCGCCCCCGCCTACGGGAACTTCGACCCGGCACAGCACGCACGGGTCCTCCCCTGACAAAGCCTTGCCTTCCGCGCGCAGACCGCGCCTCACGTACAGGTGCACGTACCCCCTGGACTCGTGCGCATGGGCCACGCCAACCAATTGGAATTCCGCCTCCAGCTCCTTGTACGCCTCCTCGCCCTCGCATTCCTGCAGAGCAACGACATCAACCCCGCGCGCCTGCCTCCAACGGAGCACTTCGCCCAGGACCGCCGCGCGCTGGTCGCGGTCGCTCCAGGAGGGCGGCGCCACGGCCGAGCGATGCCCACCAGCGATATTCCACGTGGCAAACGACAACGTCGACGCGCCCTCCAGGCCCTCCTCTTCGCCAGCCTCACCCGCCGCTTCCCCTGGCACAGCCGCCCTCGGCAAGCTCGCGCCCGTCGCGCTGGGCGCCGAAGCACCCGCGCGAGGCACGACGCCGAACGCGCCCAGAACGTCGCGGCATTCCTGCTCCGAAAGCAACAACTCCATGACATCCCGCGCCCCCCGCGCGCCGACGCCCGCCCGGAACGACGCGAACGCGCCCCGCAGCACGCGACACACGTCAGGCACGAAGGACTCCGCCGACGCATCCAGCACGCCCGCATTCGCCAGGCGCCCGACACGGCCCAGCAGAAGCCCGAGCGCGCAGGCGATCCTCTGCGAAGGAACACGAACGCGCGGCGCGTCCCCGAACTCCACCGCCGGCGGGCGCCGCCCAGCACTGGCACCGAGCGGTCGCAGCAGTGCGTCGATATTCCGGGCGATTCGCCCTGCCACGTCCTCCCTGCGGGCCCGATCGTGCACGCGCACTGCGAGAGACTCGGCTCGCCCGAGCGCCTCCCCCGGCCGACCAGACGTAACACTCACAAACATCCAATCCTGCGCGACACCAGATCCGCTCAGTGGGTCCACGGCGACGACCATTAGCAACTCCTGCTTGTCACTCACGGAGTTCGCATCCCACACGCTCGTCCAATTGTGCGCAATCCGGGCAAAATGCTCCGGGGTCTCCTCCGCACCAACGTGCCGGCCTACCTTTGCCGAAGCCACAGTCGTCGGCAGCCCCAACCCCGCGCACAACTGCCTCGCCACCTTCAAGAAGAACTCCAGCGCCTGGCCCTCCAGCCTGCCCTCTGCCAGCGCGCTCTCCGCTCGCACGTTCACGACCCACTTGTCCATGCGCAGCGCGCAGCCACCACGGACGTCCCCGAACGCGTCCTTCATCCTCTTCGCCGCCTTATCCAAACTCTTATGCAGGCGCGGGGGCACCAGCGCGCCCATGGCCTCCTTCACGGCGCTCATATGCAGCGGGCCCATGCTCGGAGCCACGGAATCGAACACTCGCTCATCCCACGCCCCAGACGCCTCCCACCGCTCCACAATCAAGTCGACCACGCCGCGCAGGAACCCCTCCCTGTCACCCGAACCCGAAGACTCATGCGTCAGGCGCCCGGCAGCAGCCGTCAGACGTTCGCGCAAATCCTCCCGGGACGCACAAGCAGCGAGGGCACCGACATCAACAAGCAGATCCCGCGCGGCGCCCTTCTCCTCCCGCGTCGCGAAGCGCACCCGCCTCCGGTCCAGAAGCCTTTCGGCCACGGCACGGAGGCGCCGCGCCGCGACGTCGTCCTCTCCAGCCTCGGCAGCAACGGCGCTGTCGAGCTCGGACGCGAACGGCGGCCCCTCCTCACCCCACAGCCAAGTGTCCTCATCCACCACTCTGCCCGCCCCTCTCAACCTCTCCGCCTGAGCCGCGGCAACGGTCTTCAAACGACCCAGCAATGTCTCCGCCGCGCGTTTCTCCTCCTCAGTCCAGCAGTCCGCCTCGCAGTACCCGTATTTCCGCAACGTGCGGGAAGCGCGAGCCTCCAGTCGCAACTCGAAGCGTCGCCGCTCCCGGAACGCCGTCGTATGCCTGGCCCTCATGAAGTCCGCATACTCCGGCAGGTCCTCCTCGAACACCAAGTCCCAGGGATGCTTCACACGCGTCGTGGCGACGAAACCGATCCCTGCAACGGCCGCGGTCTTCGCTGACAGGTGCACGCGGACTTTCGCCAACGTCATCCCCTGCGCCTTCCAGTGCGTCAACGCCCATGCCAGCTGCAACGGGTAGTTCTCGCGCCACACGCCCTCCTCCATGGTGGAAGACACTCTCTGCCTCCAAATGGGCACCCAGTTCCGCCGCTCCTCGTCTCCCGGGAAAAACGACCGCGGCCGACCCTGCCCGTCTGTCCCTAGATCGATATCATCGAACTCGACGAACACGCAAAGGGGCGCCTGCAAATCCGGCCGAGCGCCATTGTGCGGGTCGGCGCCCTCGGGCCACATGTAGCCGCGCAGCGTACCCATCGCCCCGTTCATGAGCCCCGCCTCAACCCAGAGGTTCTGAGTCAACAGCACGCGGGCCCCTTCGCAGACGTACAGCTCGTTCTCGAGTCCGCGGAAGTCCTCGGACGCCATCTGGTCTGGCCTAGACTTCTGCTTTTTCTCCTTTTTGTCGTGGTAGGCACGCAACGCCGCGATGGGCTTACCACTCGCAGCGGCTACCTGGTACAACCTCTCCATGTTCACTCTATCGGCGCCACATGCACCCGAGGCCCGATCCTTCCTGCCGTCCATCAGCAGCGGGGCCGTCTCGAAGGCCGCCAGCTCCTCCCTCCCCTCCTTGGTCATTTGCAGCACCGACCTGTTCCGGCGCTTCAACCACGCATGATCCCGCTGCTCCCAAGTGCACTGCGCCATGCCTTTCGTGACCTCCAAAAAGCGATCAGCATCCTGCCTGTACTCCGCCTGCCGCTCCTTCGACAGCCCCTCTTTCTCACCGCGCCACCGGTGCACGCGCCGGAGCACGGCCACGTCCTGGAACGTATCGCGCACGAAACTCCCATTATTCACTAACCTGTCCGTGCTCCAGGCGTCGTCGGGGGTCCGCTCCGCCCCCCTGGGCTTGTTCTTCGCAGACCCCCCATACGCGCCCATCCGGTACAGGGGGTCATCGCCGATTGGCGGCGCCTGCTGCGGATCCCCGGCGAGCACGGCATCCTTCCCGCCGAGATACACTGGCCTCGCACCCTGCGCCGCACGCTTCGCCGCAACACCAAGAGTATCCTGCACCTTGAACTCGATCTTGCCCAGCATCTGCCGCCCGATCATGCTCATCTCATCCAACACAAACAACCTCGCCTGACGCAGTCGAGTCTGCGTCTTTTGAAACCGGTCCCCGTCCTTGCGTACCCAAGGGCCGCAATATCCCACCGGCACACCGAACGCCCTGTGCAGGGTGGTCGCGCCATATTTCAACTGGAACGAGGCGCACCCGGTGGGAGCGGCGAGCAAGCAGCAATTCCGCTCCTCCTCATCAATCTCTTCAGGCCCTCGTCGGATTTCGCGCACGCCGCGGCGATCTTGATCCAGCCTCGTCCTCGGGGCAAACTGCCGCACCCGCTTTCGCCTCGCGGCTACGAAACTGCGCACGGTGCGCGATTTCCCCGTGCCGGCCACGCCCGTGACCATCAATCTCAACGGGTCGGCCTCCGAATGGCGGTCGTCCATGACGATGTCGTGGGCGAACTTCTGCCAGGGGTCGAGATCGGCGCGCTCGACGACCTCGGCCCCGTCGCCTACCTTGGCCTTTCCGTACCACTCATCCCGGAGCTTCTCCAGACGCCCTCTCTCGCTCGTCGACACATTGCACGCCTCGTTCAACCAATTGAAGTCCTTGGGGTTCACCCGGACCCTGCCGCGCACCTCATCGCCCGCAACATCCCCGACGCGCACGTCCGCCGCCTGCACAGCAGGGCCTGCCGCGCTGACGCGCTCATCGGCTGGGCGGCGCTCCCACTCGGACGCCTCCCCCGCGGCCGCAGCAGACTCAGCGCCCTCCCCCGGCCGCGCCTCGCGTAAGACAGCATCCCGAGCCTCCTCGTTCGGGTCCTCGTCCCCGCGCAGCACGAGTCTGTCCACCAAGTCCTCCACTTCCTCCCCCGACTCCGCCTTCTCGCTGTCTCTGTCATCGTCGCCGCGCCCAGAGCCATCATCGGACGCCTGCCCCCCGGCGCCGCCCGCCGCCTCCTCTGCCCCCGCGCCCCGCCCCTGCTGTCGCGCCTCATGCCGCCTCACCATTTCGCGTCGCGTCCGGCGCAGCAGCTCCCGGTTGCTAGCGACCCCGTCTTCCAGGATGGCGCCGAGCACTTCCTTGTAGAACGGGTTCGCGCGCTCGTACTGCTCCACGACCCACGCCGGAACCCACTGGCGGAGCATGGGGTCAGTGAGCATCTCCATCATCATATGCCCCCAATACTGATCGCTCTGCCCCCCCCAGGCCCTTCCCCCCGACTTGAGCCAGAGATCTTGCACGCCCAGGAACCGCTCGCTTCCAGCATCCTGGCCAGCACCGCCCGCCAAAGGCTGAACGAACTCCGTGGCCCCAATGCAAGCCGCCGGCACCGGCCGGACGTCCCTCAGCATCTCCTGTTCGATCATGGCCTTGCGGTCCGCGGTCGCCATGTGCCGCCAGTGCGCGATGACGTTCGCCCGCGCGTACGCCTCGTGGCAGGCGTGCTGCACGTTCGCGCACTCCGCGCTATAGCCAGGGGTCACCTGCAGACACACCGCAGGGTTCCCGCGCCTCAGCTTCCCGCGGTACACAGCGTACTTCCAATAGAATTCGAACAACGACACATCGCGCACCTCTTCCACCGAGATGGACTCGTCCCCCCTGGCACGCTGCCGACGCACAAACTCCAGGCGCTTGTCGAACTTGTCCACTTTGCTATCCCAGTGCACAGGCTCGTCATCTGCCTTGTCCCGCAGCGCAGACGCAGGCTTCAGCGCGCGGGCCCCCGTCGTGTTGAGGGTCACGACGGGCAGCATGGACAAAACCATGGGCAGGCGCAACCCCAGCAGCGCCACCTCGTAACAGTGGTAGTCCCGCTCCCCGAGCATCCGAGCAAAGAACTTCTGAATGGAGCGCCGAAGGAAATCAGTCCCTTCGCCCTCTGGGACGTAAGCGCAGACCTCGTTGACGGCGTCGTCGAGCACCTCCTTGATCTTCCGCGAGCCCTTGGGCGCCTTCGTCGCGTACTTCGTGACGTACTCCACGACCGCCCACAAGTTCAGAACGGGACGCCAGTCAATGTTCCCCATGTTGGCCAACAGCACGTGCTCCTCGTAACTATTGCAGAGCCTGTCGTTCCGCGGAAACACCGCCTGCCAGTGGCCCTCCCGGCGGCCCTTCTCCATGCGGAACGGCCGGGGCCCGACGCGGCCCCACCTGTCGCGCGGGAAATCATATCGGCAGAACACGCACCCCTCCTTTCCGCGAGCACACGCGTGAACCCCGAGCCGCGGCGGCCCCATGCCATGCTTCGTGTGCCGCGCCACCCTGTTCACCAGCGCAGCCACCAGTCGCCGAACGGGTTGCACGTCCAACTTCCCCGACGCCTCGGACGCAAAGGCCTCGTCCAGAACCTTCCGCAAGTTCAAGCACTCCGGCGCAGAAGCGGGCACGCTACGCACCGCCCGGCCCTCCGACGTCTCGCGCACAGCCTCGCCCTCCATCTCCACGTCCACGTCGAAGGCGCCAACCTCGTCGTCCCACGTGTACCTGCACGCGCCCGCGTCGTCGTAGCACGGGTTCCACTCCGAGACCACGTGCCCGAAGAACTCATAGTAACCGCTTCTCCAAAACGCTCTGCAGCGCGACGTCCTCATGCTCCGGCTTCAGCACGCCGAAGTCGAGACCAGCACCCCCTAGTCGCTGCCCGCGGGCCCCGTGGGGGACCCCAGCAGGTCTCGACCCCCGAGCAGCACCGCGGCCCTCAACGCCATCACCATCCTGAACGTCCTCCACGGGATCACCCCCCGCCTCGTCCTCCGGCGCTGGATCCTCTGGCCCGACGCGCTCGAAAGCAACGTCGGCCTCCGCCCCCTGGCCGCGGACGCCCTCCTCCCCTTGCACGAGCACCAGCCACCCTCGATCCACCAGGGCGTCGAGGAGCGCAGAAGCCCTGCCCACGAACTCATCCTCGTCGTCGCCTGCGCCATCTTCACTACATGATCCCGAAGCCGCAGAGCCCTCACCCGCAGGAGCCCGCGGCGCACGCTGGCCAGGCCGGCCGGCAACGGCGCGCAGGACCTGCTCCAGGGCAGCGAGGGCAGCACCACGACGCCTCCGCTCCTGCAGGGGCCAGGCCAGCGGTCCTGCCTCAAGCGAGGGCAGGCACGCCGCCACGTCACTCGCCACGCTCGGCGGAAGCATGTCCCCCTCCCCGTCCACGTCCGCGCGAACCCGCGCAACCGCCGGCCCAGGCAGCCCCACGCTGAACCCGTGGTAATGCAGATTGCCACCCGCGCCACACTCGGCCCTGGCCATGGCCATGTACTTGAACTGCTCCGAGTGGGGCAGTACGGCGGGCATCACCATCCGCATGTTCAGCTCCACCCGCAAGGCCATCATGTAGGCCACCAGGTCCGGGTTGTCCCGCGCGAAACGGAAGCGCTCCTCTCGCCCGTCACCAACCCAATCCCCCAGAGCACGGTCTCCCGCCGCCCGCGCCCCTGGACCTCCCCCCATGCGCTGAATGTCATACGCGGCGTTGTAAAACGGATTCTGCGTCCACCAAATGGACGGGTGACGGCCGAGCCCGACGACATCCGGCACAAGCGCACGCCCGCGCTGAGTCCGCCCCTTCCCCGCCGGCAGGTCCAGCTCGCGGAGAAACCGCCTGCCGACCGGCTCGGCGCCGTCCGCCTGAGTGCCCTCGACCCAGGGCGGGTGCCAGGACAGGTGCTTCACGGTGCTCTGCAACTTCTTCGACTCATACGACCAGTGCATGGTGGTCGAGGGCACATCGCGGCCCACGTTCGCGAGCTGGCCCACCAGGATCCGCACGCGGTCCTCGCTCTCCAGGATTTGCCTGAGCCCGCCCTTCGTCATCACACTTGGGCCCTGGACGCCGAGGCCCGCGCGCCTGTACATGGTCCGATACACCCCAAAACCCTTGCCCCGCGCCTCGTTCAGGAGCAGCACGTTCACCATGGCCCACATCACGCGCTGGCCACGCGGGCCGCCGACGAACTGCCCGGTGCGGTAGCGCATCAGGTGCTGCACCCAGTCCTGCACGGACACCCGCCGGGGACGGTCGTCGAAGAGGTCGCCGATGCCCATGGGAAACTCCAACGGGAACGCCCTCGCGAAACGCCCGATGGCGCGCGCCGGGACCGGGTCCTCGCTCTGTCCGGGCCAGCCGTAAATCAAGCGCTCACCCGTCCGCGCGACTGCCTCGTCCTCGTCAAACTCCGGCAAGTTCTCCTCGACGCACCCCGTGTCCCTATCGCGCGCAGCTGCCACGAACGTTCCCGCCATGGCCAGCTCGAGCATCACCTCGTCCAAAACCGACTCGCGAGAGACGCCGCCCTCCGCACCGGCAAACCGGCCCTGCACACGGGGTCGCATCCAATCGACGAGGAACTCGACGCGCACGCAGTCCACGGCCACGCGGTCCCTCTGCACGGACTTCACGGCGTTCTCCTCCCGCGCCGCAGCCAGCAGGCGGCCGAACAGGTCCTCCGTCGTCTCGTCGTCACCAAACTTCAACCCCTCCAACTGGCCCTCCGCCTCCGGCTGCAACCCCGTCCACCATCGCTGCACTGCCCCACCATACTCAAACTGCACCTTGTCGAGCCACGCACTGAACACGTCGTGATCGACGGCCATGGCTTCATCTTCCACGCCGACGTCGAACTCCCCGTCAGCCGCCGCTTCGGCATCACCCTCGGCCGCGGCCTCCGCGCCGCCCTCGTCGCCTCCCCGCGCATCGTCGCCCTCGCGGCCAGCAGGCTCGCGCCCGGCGTCGTCGCGGGGCCCGACGAAGTGCACGTCGAAGCCCGCGGCAATGAACTGGCGCGGCGTGACGACGTCGACGCCACAGGGGACGCAATCCCGAGCAATGGCCTCCGCGTCCGTCACGGGCCCAAGCTCCTCCGGCTCCCTGGCCTCGCCCCCCGACGGCAGGACGCCGTCTTCGCTCTCTCTCGGCGCGTAGGACGCGAGGATCTCGTCGTCCGGGAGCACGTCAAACAGGCGCGGGTCGTAGTACTTGTGCATGGGCTCGTCCGCAGTACCCCCCAGGCGCCAGGGCCCATACGTGCCCGCAAACGCACACAACGCCCGGAGCACGTGCCCACAGAAGCGCCAGCGCACGTGCAGGCCCTCCACGACCTCCTTCCCGAACCCTACATTCCGCCGCAACATCAAGCTGAAGGGCACTTTCCGAGGGTGCCAGGGCAGCACCACCCGCGGCTCCACGTGCTCCTGCAGCTCCCTCCCCCTGCCTCCATGATCGTACTCGATGATCACGTCCCCGCTGAGCAGCACCTCCACGACGCGCCCTGGAAAGACCAGGCGCCCGTGCAGGTCCACGCCGAAGCGCTGCCGCTCCTCGTCCGTGCAGCCCGCGGCCATGCGCTCGGGGCGGCGCGGGTCGTCGGGGCGCTCGCCGGGCCCACGCGCCGAGTTCACGCGGTCCCCGACACGGAACCCCTTCCTGAGGTCGTGGCGCCGCGAGAACCCTGCCACGTCCTGCGGGAACGAGATGATGTTCTTGCGGAACTTGCGCAGCCCCGTGCGGGACACCGTGGCCAGGTGCACCTGCATGTGGTCCAGGGCAATGAGAAGGCTCTCCGTGAGCGTGGCCTGGTCGAAAAGCTCGCGCAGGTCATCGGACGGGAAGCGGAAGCACGGGTCCATGTGGTTCTGCGCGGTGCGGAGCCCACCACCTGATACAGGTCGTCCTCCGTGGCCGCGGCCGCGGCCTGCTTGTCCAGGTCCTGCCTGCACCGCATACACACGCCCCTGCACTCCAGAGCGAAGCCGTCCGGCGGGTCGCGCTGCGGCACCTCGTCCCACTCGGCCACCTCCGTGCTGCACGCGGCCAGCCCGTCCCCGCCGCGCCGCAGCAGCAGCATCTCCTCCGCGAGCTGCTCCGGCGGCTCGAAGGCCGGGTGGAACGCCGGGAACCGCTCCTGGCACTCGTGGCACGTGAACTTCTCCATCCGCGTCAGGATCGCCTGCGCCGCCTGCACCGCCCGCACGGACGCGTCGCGCAGCTGCACGTCGTACTTCGCCACGCGCAGCGGCACCGTCTTCAGCGCCAGCAGCATGCACTTCTGGTGCACCTCTCCCGCGGCCAGGCGCCGACGGTGGTCAAGCAGAACCTCCCGCCATCCGTGGCCCGCGCGATTGCGAACGCGCCCTTGCGCTTGAAACGCCCACTCCTGCGCCTCGGGCATGGCCCCGAACACGAACACCTCCCGAGCGGCATGCCCCTCCTTCGCGGGGACCCCCCCTGGAGCCCATCTCGTCCGAATCTCCACCCTCAGAGCATCGCCGTAGCGGCCGCGTTTCTTCGCTCGACGCCCTCGCCCTCGACCCCCGCGACCCGCCCCCCTGGCGCCCTGGGCGGAGGCCTGCCGCAGCGCGTCGAGGCCCTCCATCGCAGTGCGCTCGCCCGCACCGCCCTCGGTCAGCAGCCCCGCCACGCCCGCGCCCCCCTGGAGCTGACCCACCCCGACGCGGCCCGGGTTCTCGCCCTCCTCCGCC